>JAYMTE010002020.1:0-11993 GCA_036897545.1 Pelargonium fulgidum
TCTATTTTTTGCAAAAATTAAGGATTATAAGAAAATTGAGTGTGTTTTCAATATTACCCTCACTTTTCCACCTACACCCCATCTGTCCCCATGTGCACTCCATGTGCAACTCATAAGTGATAAAGGTAATATGGAAAAAATAATGATATAATAGCTTAAAAATAGAAATAAGACACTCATTTTGGGGACAAAATTTTTAGACAAATAGGACACTCTTTGGGACGGAAGGAGTAATATACTAAACTACTTTTAGTCTATATTTTACCAAACACAACCTATTTTTTATCTACAAATTTCAGCTGTTTCATTCATCAAGTAGTGTTACCAAAAACTACCAAGTGTTTCCCTCATTTTGGTGCATTTGGAAAGAAACATTTTAGGTGTTTAATATCAAGCAGAATTGAATTAGATGGCTAAAGACTAATAAAGTTTAGTCAGGTGGGTTAATTATTATACTTTAGAAATGTTGCCAATTTCAATGAAACTTTCTCATGATATTCCAATTCGAAGATGACCAATAACAACAATAGATCCTATAGGGAATGACTTGTTGATTCAGAACAATTATGAAAGTTTTGTGGGTTCAAGTCTGGTTGAGTGGGGTAAGGTGAGATTTACCATGAAAAATTTAAAAGAAATCTCAGGCAAAATACTAAAAAAAGAAAAAGAACTTCCAGTTTTTGAGAAGAAACTTCTAAACTTTCAACATTCAAAGTAAAAATATTTAACTTAATCACAGACACAATTTTCCATAAACTAATTTCACATGTTTTAGAAACAATCAAAATTGACAAATGAGTACTCGTATTTGTTTTCATAAAAACATACACCAACAACAGAATTAAAAATTGTTCTTTGCCATAAACCTTTGAAGTCAATGCAAAGAACATGCTGTTGCTGCTTCTCTTGACTCCCGACCCTAAACTGGATCGTGTTTTTCTTCTACAACTTGTCGACTTCAAAATCCAATTCACAATTATGAGTTCTCCATTAAGGGTATTCTTGTAATTCCACCCGTCAACGACAAAATATTTCGCCTCCATCCCGGATTATCCAACGTGGCAGGTGAGGGATAAGGAACCATCCATTGACTTTGAAAACTTTAAGGCACGAAACTTCTGTTAAAATCACATGTCGGTGTCGTATCCTCACCACGAAGACCTATCTCGACCTTCCACGTGTACAGTAGTTCCAGTCAGCGTCACCTTCTCCTCACCGGACCCCACCACCTCTGTTTCTTGCTCTGTTACTTCAGAAATCAACCTCTTCTGTTTCTTCTACACGTTCTCTCGTTTACTTGCTGAAGGAGGCGATTACGCGAATTTTCTCATCTCCCAAACACCCATTTAGCTTCTCATCTTCCATGCCTCGCCTCCTCTTCCCGATTCTCTTGCTGTTATGTTTCTTCGTAGACTCCTCTGTTTCGGAGCCTCGAGCCACACAAGCAGCTCTCATCTGCACGAACAGAAGCGCGCCGATTCTGGAGCGCCAGACCTTCGTGGCGAGCTTCCTGGCGGCGATGGACACTGTGACTCCGTTGATCGCATCGCAAAGATTCGCTGCCGTGAGGAACGGGACCGGAAATAACACGGTCTACGCATTCGGAGAGTGCATGAAGGACCTGTCTCAGGCCGATTGCAACCTCTGTTTCGCGCAGTGCAAGACCCAGATCCTCCGGTGCCTCCCTTTCCAGCTCGGCATTCGCGGCGGCAGGCTTTTCTTCGACGGGTGCTATCTGCGGTACGATGATTACAGTTTCTTCACCGAGAATCTGAGTTCGCAAGATACGGCAGTGTGTGGGTCGAGTGATTTTGCTGGGAATCGTACTGTTTTTGGAGAGAATGTTGCTGTGTTGGTGAGGAATTTGAGCGTCGAGGCGACTAAGAATAATGGGTTCTTCGTAGGGTCTGTGAACCGAGCGAATGTTTCGGTTTATGGGTTGGCTCAATGCTGGGAGACGGTGAATCAGACCGGTTGTGAGCAGTGTTTAGCAGAAGCAGTTTCGAAGATTAGTTCATGCCCTCCTAAGAAAGAAGGGAGGATCTTGAATGCTGGGTGCTACTTCAGGTATTCGACGCAGAAGTTTTATAACAATTCTGATTCTGCTTCTGCTGGAGCTAATGGAGGTGAGTTGTTCGATGAAATGCCTTAATGAATTTCTCATTTATGGTTACATTATTAACAGATCATAAATTCAATATGCATACTTGGTACTTGGTCTTTAAATCCTTGCTCTTTAAAGCATAATTTTCTAAGACAAAATTTGGGTTTATATGGAATTATGGATTTAGTAGTTGAGGCATTATGTGATGAACAATAACAGAGGTTTTGGGTGTCTCTTGATGGTCATTGGCATTTCTCAACAAATGAGAGTTCATTTCTGATATCTCATTGGCTGTTGAGTCTTCTTGGCCATTCATCTGAAATTTCAAGTTCTTGAATTGTGCTGATACTGATGAGATGAAACTGTTGCATTGTTATGTAATAAGAGTGTTTAGTTTGATATTTTATATGTGGTTTTACATTGAAAATTAGAATAAAAATTGAGCTTCAATAGAAACTAAAGCAATGTTCTGTCCCCTTAAGGAAATGATATCTTAACCGAGTATCTTATTGAAAAATTTGTATGTTAATGATGATTAGGAAGGCGCAGCATAGCTATTATTCTGGCCATAATTTCATCTGTTGTGGCTTTTGGGTTGACTCTTGCAACAGCAGCTTTCTGTATGAAGAAGAGGATCTTGAAGAGGAGGAGAGGTATCTGTTTGTGATACTCAATATTGAAGTATGTTATCTGTACCATGGTAGAAATATGTATCTGAGTTAATTTGATCCATGTTTGTTTCAGAGAGAAAGCAACTAGGTGCATTGTTATCCACGGTGAATAAGTCCAATCTCAATTTCTCATACGAAACTCTTGAAAAGGCAACAAATTATTTCCACGCTTCCAATAAGTTGGGCCAAGGAGGATCTGGTTCCGTTTACAAGGTAATTTTTGTTTTCAACTTCTGTTTGTCTTTGAGAACAACCAATTCATTAACTTGGATATTAATTGGAAAATTTTCTTTCACGAAAGCAGGGAATTCTGCCTGATGGGAAAGCTGTCGCTGTAAAGAGGCTTTTCTTCAATACGAGACAATGGGTGGATCATTTCTTCAATGAGGTCAATTTAATCAGTGGCATCAATCACAAAAATCTCGTAAAGTTGTTGGGATGCAGCATTACAGGTCCTGAAAGCCTTCTAGTTTACGAATTCGTGCCAAATCAAAGCCTCAATGACCATCTTTTCGGTTGCTACTTTACCCTTGAACATATACTTAAACCAATGAATGCATAAGTATTTTTCTTCACTTACGAGTCCTTATATTTGATTCAGGTAAAGGGGATGCTCAGCCATTAAGTTGGGAGCTCCGATACAACATCATACTGGGTACAGCTGAGGGAGTAGCCTATCTTCATGAGGAATCGAACTTGAGAATCATACATAGAGACATAAAATTGAGCAATGTTCTTCTAGAAGAGGACTTCACTGTGAAGATAGCTGATTTTGGGCTTGCCAGATTGTTTCCAGAAGACAAGACTCACATCACCACTGGCATTGCAGGCACACTGTAAGTTCAGGAGTTTCTTTTCTTTTACCATCTGAATGGATGGACAGACAATGCTTATTATTTCTATGGCTAATATCATCTCCGCTCATGAACTGTGTAGCATTTCAATGTTAAAACCTTAAATTTATATACATGTCTTTGGTGATTAGCTAATTGAGCTTGCACCTGCAGAGGATACATGGCCCCAGAGTACGTAGTACGCGGCAAATTGACCGAGAAAGCGGATGTTTATAGCTTTGGAGTTCTTGTAATGGAAGTTGTCACTGGAAGGCGAAACAATTCCTTCACTCAAGATTCATTTTCTATCCTACAAATGGTACATCATTTTCACCTAGCTGGTTAAATCAACCACATTTGAAGCACAAGTACAATACGAACCCTTGAAACTTAGTTTACTTATTTTTGTTTCCTCTTTTTTGGATAGGTTTGGAACCTTTATGGAAATGCTAAGCTATCCGAAGCTGTTGATCCAGCGCTAAAAGGTGATTTCGATGCAGAGGAAGTTTCTCGGGTGCTTCAATTTGGGCTACTTTGTTTACAAGCCTCTGGTGAGCTGCGACCATCCATGTCCACAGTTGTGAAAATGCTTACCATGAACCATGAAATCTCTCAGCCAACACAGCCACCATTTCTAAACTCCTCTAGTATAGAAATGAGCCCATACATTTCTCCCAAAAGTTACAGTTCTCAGCCTGAATCCTGCTCACAATCTTCGGGAAATAACATGACAGAAAGTTTGATTGAGCCCAGATGAACAACAGATCAACAATTTTGATCCCTCGCGATGACAAATGTACTCAGCACTTGAGTCTCCATTTGATGCTGAATTCTGAATTGATAACCTTTTTTTGTAGTTACATGATCTAGTGAATCTCCCTGTAAAGCTGTTTCATATTATATGATCTAATCTATTATAACTTCAATGTACAAGAAAAAGCTTATTGTTTTGAGTTGTGAAACTCAAAAATGTGAATAGAACAAGCTATGATTGTGATCTTGAACCTGTCATCATGATTTCATTGGCATGCCATCTACTGTCATTTATTTCTCTTTTGTTACCTATATTACATGCAAAGGAACTTTTTGTGCAAAAGGTGTGTAAACTTTTTGACCGTTAAACAGCTTAACTTGTACTCCAAGGATCTAAAGAAAATGATGTGTTCAAGTCAAGATTAATGGAAGATTTGTGCTAGATTAAGATTAGAATCAGTCTTGCTGCAGTTAGATTATTCACTTTAATGAGATTTTAGTGAATCAAGCAGATAATGACTGGAAGAGAACAATTGAAAATTTGGAACATGGTGCTTAGAATGTACAAACAAAACATGTAGAGTCATCAAAGTCAATAATTAATAATGTTAGTTTATGAAATTATGATTTCAAGATGAGCTGGGAATTCTTGATTATCAAAAAAATAATTAAGTTAGCTGCGAGACTTTAAGGATGATTTATGTTTTATACAATAAAATAATGGCAACTAGGATTAAGTTTTATCATGTATGTCACAACTCACAATTGAACTTTGATTGACATGGTGGGTTTTTAAACTTGTCTTAATTAATTATGAGCAACTTGTTCTAAACTTTAATTAGTAAATGATAATGGGGTTGATGATTAGGCCACTTAGTTTTGGAGTTAGAAATAAGAACTATTAAGCCAACTCAAAAGTCATTGTTTTGGCTGTGACTTTTGTGCATAAATTGAAATTAAACATATCATCAATGATTTTACATATGAAATGAAGATGGATTTCAACTTCCCACTAAGGAAACTTCAATTAATCAAAACTTAATGGTGTAATAAAATAATATAGGGAAAAAATAAAGTGGTTTTTAAATGTGTTTTTCTCTATTATAACCCTTCAGTATTCATTTTGTGCTAATTTGATACCCAATTTGAGATTTGTTTCCAATTTAGTCTCATTGGTATTTGTTTTGTATCAATTTGATCCCTCTTTTGATTTTTGTTATAATTAGTCTTCTTAGTATCTATTTTTGCTCCAAAACAACACTTCCATATTTGTAATTGGGGACCAATTAAGCAAAAATAGACACTAAATTCAAATAAAAATCAAATTATACTAAAGTAGCCATTATTTCATTTTTTTTAATTGTAATTATCCAGACGTTTCGTAGAAAATTGTTTTGAGGAATTCGTAGGATTTAAATGTACCACTCACACTAGTTGTGCAACAACGTCTTTTTAAAAATAAAAATAAAAAAACAAATAAAATGGTGGTGGTGAAGAGCATGTTGTTGGTAAATTGAATCATTGACTCGTATTGTGTGTATTTTGGTCTTTGTCTCCTCCATTTCAACAACATGAATTTAGGCGAAGACCGAGACAGAGGTGGACGATGATGGTGTGGTCTTCTCAGCTCAATTAAGGTATTGATTCCGATCCCAACGCACTCTAATTTAATGATTCAACAACGACTACGAACTGTAGATCGGACAGCGTTTCTCGGTGGGTACGCCATTTATTAATTGGGCGGCTCTCTGGTGGTTGCGGCGGCGGGTGGGGTCAGTTTAGTCATTTTGGACGGCCCCTCTTGGTGTCTTGTGCTTTGCTGTCAAGTCTTTTTCAATTCTCTTAATTCTATCACTTAATTCCCAATTTTCCTCTCTTTCTAGAAACTCATTTGATTTGAATCTCAGCAAATTCTTAAATTAGGTCTCTGATTTTTTTTTTTAAACTATGTTCCTATTATAGTCTTTCACCATGGGTGACAATTTTAGCTCATGTCTCCCTTGAAAGTTTAGTAACAGTTGGGTCCAAAATTATAAGTATTGACCTGATTTGTTCAAATATATAGGTTGATGTTACCCAACTTAAACGTGATAGGCTAATATGTTTGAAAAATTACATTTTTATTCTTAAACCGAGTGTGTCAGTAAACAGGTTAATATGACATGTTTATGATCTGTTTAATTAAACGAGTTGGATGGGTTATTTATGAACCTCATCCTGATTATGTTACAATCGGACCCATTTTATTAAATTTGTATGGTGTTGTGTTATGAATATGAATTGCCAGCTAAAATTTGCAGTGTCAATTCTAATTATTTGTGATGCATCACCATATTTTGAGCATCTGCTTATGTAGTTGTGGGACTTGACATTAAATACAAAAAGAAAGTAGAATTTTGGGTATTGATTGTGCGGTGTGTTGTTGTGTAGCCTACAACTGGAAATGGTGGGTCTATGGCTGTAAATTAGGTATACCACCTCTTGCTCTTTCTTCATTCTTGTCTTTTTTCTTGGCCTCTCTGTGTTACAGATAGTGTGAAAGCTTGGAAAATTCTTGGATTTAAACCACAATAAATTACTCCATCCTTCCAAATTACCCACTTTTTGACTTTGAAACATTTCACAAAGTACCAAACCATGGAAATTAATAAAAAACAATTTATTTATCTCCTTAAATGGCGCTTGAAGAGTCAACAAAACTCTTCTTCTTCTTCTTCTTCACCATCATTTTCCTGGAAACAGAATTGCTCAATTGTCTAAAAATGAGGCCTTGTACTGAATTTCCCATTGTACCATATGCTTTGCCTTTTCTGCTTTTTTGAATTCTAAAATATACCTTCTTTCTTGAATCTTGACCTCTGTCTCATCTCAGTCTCAATTAAATCAGTTCTGGTTTCTGATCATGATTTCTGGTTCTGGCTTGCTCTCCAATTTGCAGTTCGTAACAGCCTGAGAATCACAATCAGAGATAGAGATCTTGATCTTGAACCAATGAAGAGACCAGATTCTTTTCAGTCACTTCTCTTGTTTGTTCTTGTGACTGCAATGATCCAAGAACCAGCTGAGGGAGATGCTAGAGCCAAAACAATCAACATCACCTGTGGGACTCAGAAAGAGCACAACACCACCTTGTTTGTTCCCAATTTTGTTGCCACCATGGAAAACATCAGTTCCCAGATGCAAGCTTCGGGTTTTGGAATTGCAGCCACAGGAACCGGACCTGATACTAACTATGGCCTTGCTCAGTGCTATGGCGATCTTCCTCTCCAGGACTGTGTGTTATGCTATGCCGAGGCGCGGACAGTTCTTCCCCAGTGCTTCCCTTACAACAGTGGCCGCATTTTCCTCGAAGGTTGCTTCATGAGGTCGGAAAATTACAGCTTCTTTGATGAGTTTTCGGGACCCCAAGATCATGCTGTGTGTGGGAACACCAGCAGAATGACCTCTACGTTTCTTGAACCTGCAAAGCAAGCCGTGTTGCGAGCAGTTGCAACTGCACCGAGCAACAAAGGTTATGCTCGGACTCAGGTTGCAGTACCCGGGGCTGTGAATCAATCTGTGTATGTGCTTGCCGATTGCTGGAGAACATTGAACGAAAGCTCGTGCAAGGCGTGCTTGGACAATGCTTCTGCATCGATTTTAGGATGCTTACCTTGGTCCGAAGGGCGAGCATTGAATACAGGATGCTTCATGAGGTACTCGGACTTTGATTTCCTTAACAAGGAACCGGGAAAAAGGAGTCGAAAAGGTACACAAATTTTAGCTTCTTTCCTACTATTAGTTCAAGAATTGATGAACTTGATCTGATCATGAATGTTGTGTGCTTGTGGATTTTTCACTTTTCACAGGTATCATCATAGTGATTGTAGTTTCAGTTGTTAGCTCCTTGATTGTTTTGGTGGTTGGAATTGTTATTGGGGTTTATATCTGGAAGCACAGAAATATAGAAAGGAAAAGAAGAGGTAATTTGCAGTGATGAATTGAGGATTGTGCTTCTGAAAATTCACCTACAGTTTGTGAATGCAAGGCCTAAACTTCATTTCTGTTTTTCAGGTGCAAATGATACTGAGAAATTGGCAAAGACCCTGAATGACAGTAGCTTGAACTTCAAGTATTCAACACTTGAGAAGGCTACAGGATCATTTGACAATGCCAACAAGCTAGGGCAAGGAGGGTTTGGAACAGTTTATAAGGTAGATTCCTAGACAGATCACAGAAACCATTGTGATTATCAGTATTTGGTTTTTCCAGAAGCTCAATGGTTTGATTTACAGGGAGTTTTGCAAGATGGAAGAGAGATTGCTGTCAAGAGACTCTACTTCAACAACAGGCATAGAGCTGCTGATTTCTTCAATGAAGTGAACATAATCAGCAGCGTCGAACACAAAAATCTGGTTAGATTGTTAGGATGCAGCTGTTCAGGACCTGAAAGCCTTCTAGTCTATGAATACCTGCCTAACAAGAGTCTCGACCGGTTCATCTTTGGTATGCAGTAACTGAAATTCATATCTGGTTTCCTAGAATATATGTATATGGCTTGGTATGCTTAATGGATTTGTAAAATTCAAATGACAGATTCACATAGAGGTAAAGCACTGAACTGGGAGAAGAGATATGAGATCATGATTGGCACAGCAGAAGGATTGGTCTACCTTCATGAGAACTCGAATATCAGAATCATTCACAGAGATATAAAAGCTAGTAATATCCTACTGGATATGAAGCTCGGGGCAAAAATTGCAGATTTTGGATTGGCTAGGTCTTTCGACGATGACAAGAGTCACATCAGCACTGCCATAGCCGGAACCCTGTAAGTGATCCTCAATTTGGCGGTAGTTTGAATAATAAAGAACAAGCAAATTTCAAAATGAAAGCATTTATGGGACAAATATGATTATATCCAATTCGAATCTGTAACAGAGTAACTAATATAGCAGTCATTTTGTTTTCTTGTTATTTTTACTTATCCACAGAGGATACATGGCACCGGAGTATCTAGCTCATGGCCAACTAACAGAGAAAGCAGATGTGTACAGCTTTGGCGTGCTTCTGTTAGAAATGGTAACAGGAAGACAGAACAATAGGAGCAAAAACTCAGAATTCTCAGACAGTCTAATAACAATTGTGAGTTTCAGAAGTCTCTAAGCATTTTGTTTTCTGTAAAACTTTCGTTTCAAATCATTAATATAACATATTATTATGGAATGAAACAGGCGTGGAAGCATTTCCAACTAGGAACTGCTGATGAACTATTTGACTCGAACATTATGTTACGTGATTACTACCATGACAGTAGCATCAAGAACGAGGTTCTGAGAGTGATGCATATAGGACTCCTGTGCACTCAAGAAAGTCCAACACTAAGACCATTGATGTCTAAAGTACTGCAGTGGCTAAAAAACAAGGATGAAATCCTACCTGCACCTAGTAATCCTCCTTTCATGGATGAGGGGACCATGGAACTTAACGACGCACATGACAAAGAATATAATCCCTTGAATGCTGCTAATTCCGGCGGATCACTCGCCAATGTTTCCTACAGTTCCTTCTACCCTAGATGAGCTCGAGGATATGAAAGCGAAAAACAAGGTGGATGTGTGCTCTTAAAGATGAGTTCCCAACTTATAACATGGCTACACTGGTCAGTTAGCCATGGACATATATATACATGCAGATGGGAAGTACAGTACAGATAAGGAAAGAAGTTGCAGACAGACATTCAAGGATTTGTAGATAATGTGTCGAGGATAGTAAAGCAAACTCCTTTTTACATGAAGCTAGAGAGAGTACATAATGCTGAGAAATTTTGCTTTTAATTGATTTTTCCATAAATCTTTGGTTACTTCTGTAAATCTTAGCTTGTGGAACAGATAATATCTCTATACTGATATTCCAAATATAAGTTTAATAAATGTTTGTCAAAAAAACTAGATTTAAGTAAACAGTATGAGCATAAAAGGGAATCAAAATTGACCCTTTCTTCCATTTTAACATCTTTGATGTTGCACAAGTGTTTGGAGGGAATTTATTCCACGCAACGTCTTTTTCCACAGGAAACATTCGTACAAAAATGAAGACATGCATACATTTAACGTGTGGCTACCAATATTCCCATGAGGCCTCCACTAATCTCGTAATGTTTGGCGTTGGAAAATCCTGCTTCTAAAGCGAGCAACTCCAACTCCTTTCCTGGTACAGGAGACATGATCGATAATTAGTTTCTTTATTCCAAGTCTCCTTGACCTGAGGTATTACGGGCTCTCTAGACTTGTCACAATCATTGCTTTCTTCAATGCAATTACAGAATAACAGTATCTTGGATGTCACAATCATTGCTTTCTTCAATGCAATTATAGAATAAGAGTATCTTGGATGTTCATTAAATATTTGTTGGGTAACGCTCACGAGGTTAGGCACAGAACATAAACAGAATGGAATAAAGATAGCTGAACAACAAAAGTCCATCAAACCTAACTTTATATACAACACCGGTAACTTGGAGTTAGGAAAAAGACCGGACAAATATGCATCACATTAAACAGTAAGATTAGGCCAACCTAGAATTTAGTGCATCTAAAAGCATAAAAGTACAAGTTACTAAAGCAAACAAACCTGTTAAATATTCCTTAATCGAGCTTTTCAAATATTCATACTCTTTTGCAAGGCCATAAGAAGTTGCCACTGGGACAACGACATTGTCAATCATCCATTCCTTGCAACAAATAAGCATTTATTCAGTTTCTCCAAGTGACAAAGCACAAATATAAATACTAATATTTCTTGATGATCTCCAAAAGTTTTCCAATATAATTCAACGCAGATCATTTATTGTAGTTCAAAACCTAACTATCATGCAATGGATACCTGAAGTGAGGCAGTCACGAGTTCTGTACTTTTGTTAAAGTCAAGAACTGATACTTTTGAACCTGAAACTCCCCAAGCAAATTCAATAGAATTATATTTAACAAACTACTGAATATTTGGTTTTGGGAGGAGAGAAAGCAAGGCCAGACCTGGTTTCAGAACTCGAAACATCTCTTGCATGGCTTTAGGTTTATTTACCACATTACGCAGCCCATAACCCATGGTTATTGCCTCAAAGTAACCATCAGAAAATGGCAAATCAAGCACGTCCCCTTCAACCCACCTATGGTGTAATGCATTATCACGACAATAGAGTTGGTCAGCTAGACATGATATCATCTTTAAAACGTAATGGCTAGTGGCTACAAATCCATCTTCACAACAAACCGGAATTACACTCTAGACTTACTACATGCACCTTCCTTATTTAATAAACAACTTTGAATTACCAGTGCTCACTCTATATTCTTGAAGCACGCTTTTGCAAGCATTTGTTGTCGAGATGAGGCAACTGATAATTGCTCCCTTAAAAAATCAATCCCAGTCCCCTGCCATATCAGGACATAAGAAGAGAAAAGAAAAAGATATATATATATATCACCAAAATAAATATATACAGAAAGTACCATTGATCCTGAAACTCCCCAAATGGACAAAAAGAAGAAAATGAAGCAAGAATATCTATCTAAGCAGTACTAAGTACAAGCCAATGTGCTATCTAGATCACTAGAAATAGCATCACAAGTTTAACAAGTTCGAATAAAGAGG
>JAYMTE010002021.1:0-11992 GCA_036897545.1 Pelargonium fulgidum
TGCTTATCAGCGACGGAAATTTCCGTCACTGATAAGCGTTTCTGCTGTAGTGTCCCATGACGATGTCTCACAAGACGCGTACGTGGAACTTGTGTCTTCTCCATGCATGAGCAGTGCTTCCGAAAAGCAGGAAGCCCAAAATCACAAATGGGCTTGATAGCCCAAAGTGAGCCAAACGGGCCTATATGGGCCTCACACTTTCCAACAATCAATTATACGTTGGCATGTGACACTGATTGGTAAGAAACTATAAATACTCATTTATTGGTAAGAAAGAGGATGACACGTGCGTTGGAAAGGCGTTGTCATGCAACTTACAAAGTTTTAAACATGAAGTCTCCGTAAGCTTCTCAACGCACGTGCAACGCCCGTTCAACGCGTGAAACATATACTAGTATATTTTAGAATTGAGTATGTTTATTCTCAAATTAAATCTGAAGTAAATATAATTAATATTTAAGTTTTAGCATTTTTAAAGGAAAAAATATGGGGTCTTAAATATTTGGAGCCTAAAGCCCTTGCTTCATTTGAAGCAAGGTAGAGCCGGCTACGAATGGGTTCTCTACCCATTCCCATAAAAAGCAAAGCCCCCAAACAAATCACAAGTCTAGACCCAGAACATTTCAAAATCTGGATTTTGTTAATTGTTATTATACAATTGAAATTAAAGAACTAATTTTGTGTGGAAATGCTCAAAGGTGTTGTGCTGGCTGTTACAGAATAGATGCTACACTTGTAACTGCCGGGTCATGAATGAGACAAGGAAATTTACAGTATTTTTTGGCAAAACATGAACAAAGACAAGACTTAAGAGTGAATTTAACTATTTAAGCATTTGAGGTGTAGATTTACAGTACAGAAGTAAAGGTAGTATGGCAAATGCAAATAAAGGGGTCAACAGAGTAGATATTGCATTGCATATACATACAAAAACAGTATTTTTCAACTGCTAACATAAAGTTAATGTTGTAATGAACTTACCTTCCCCTATTTCAAGTCAATATTCTCATCAATTACGTATCTTCATGCCTAAATATCTCACAACTACACTCCTTTTACAGTGGAATCTTTATCTAGACCTTAACCCTTTTTAGCTAAATGTTAAAAATGTCACATTTCACTCTGTCACTAGCAATAGCTGCCTAACAAAGGAGAACCCAACTGGGTATTTATCTGTTACTGTTTCTGTATCTTCTCAGGGCTCAATGCAGAAGAAGCAGAACCAAAAGAAGAAGAGAAATGGAGATTTTCAGGGACAATGAAGAAGCAGTCCTTGGATCAAGTGTTGACATGATAGCTGGTGAGCCCTTCACTCTTGTTTAGTTGTTTAATGGGTCTGAGAACTTGAGAAAATCGAAGTTTGAGCGATGCAATCTACCTGTTTGTTCTTTTGCCACAGTGAAGTTTTTTATTTTTTATTTTTTTATACGACATTATGCATATATGTGCCCGTGGATCAAGTGTTGACATGATAGCTGGTGAGCCCTTCTCTCTATTGTTTAGTTTTTTTTTATTGGGTCTGCTTTTGATTCTGCTTAATGGGTCTGATAACTTGAGAAAATTGAAGGTTGATCAATGCACTCCACCTGTTTGTTGTTTTGTCACAATGAAGTTCTTTTTTTTTACAACATCATGTATATATGTTGGGCTAGTGTTTTTTGTTTTTGTTTTCTGGTGTGATTTAGTTGAATTATGTTGTATTTTATTTATGTGCAAGGTGAGGAAGTGAATGACTCTCCCATTGAGGAAGTGAGGCTGACAGTTCAAATCAAAGACGACCCGACCGAGCCAGCCTTGACATTTAGGACATGGGTTCTAGGGGTTGCATGTTGTTGCGTTCTTGCGTTTGTAAACCAGTTTCTTGGTTACAAACAGAATCGTCTCTCAGTTAGTTCTGTTTCGGCTCAGATTCTGACTCTCCCAATTGGAAAGCTGATGGCTGCAACCCTCCCAGAAAAACACTTTCGACTCCCATTCACAAAATGGTCTTTTACACTGAATCCAGGGCCTTTCAGTGTGAAAGAACATGTTTTGATCACTGTTTTCGCTAACTCGGGAGTAAACAGTGTATATGCAATGAGTGTTCTTACAATTGTCAAGGCTTACTATCATAGGTACATTAACCCAGTGGCTGCATTGTTGCTTGTAATAACCACTCAGGTAAGTTTCAGACTTAATGTATGTAATTTGCATTTCATGTGTCCATGTCATCTAATTTATGATTGAGCATGTCAAAGCTTCACCAAAACATATTACAAAATGTCAAGTCAAAATGACCTTGCTTGTTCTATTTTTCACGAATTTTTCAGATGCTTGGCTATGGATGGGCTGGTATGTTCAGAAAATACCTTGTTGATTCACCCTATATGTGGTGGCCCTCAAATTTGGTCCAAGTTTCATTATTCAGGTTCTCTTACGAGAAAAACTTGGTTTTTGTTAATTGTTGAGCTTTGTTGTCTCACACTGAATTAGTATTCACATGTGAATGAATGCAGGGCATTGCATGACAAAGATAAGAGGCCTAAGGGAGGATTTTCTAGGCTACAATTCTTTACCATTTTCTTAATATGTAGCTTTGCATACAACATCATCCCGTCCTATTTTGTTCATTCGATAAGTGCTCTATCCTTTGCTTGTTGGATTTGGAAGGACTCTGTTATAGCCCAACAGATTGGTTCAGGCTTGCATGGTCTTGGCATTGGCTCCATTGGCTTCGACTGGTCTACCGTTGCTGGTTTCCTTGGAAGTCCTTTAGCAGTTCCAGGCTTTGCCATTATCAACATCCTCGTAGGGTTTTTCGTGATAGTCTATGTAGTGATCCCCATTGCATATTGGTCTAATGCATATGAGGCAAAGCGATTCCCTTTGTATTCCTCGCACACATACGACTCTGCTGGACAGATTTACAACCTTTCCAGAATTATAAACTCTCAAACTTTTGACATCAATCTTGATGCCTATAATAACTACAGCAAACTCTACCTCAGTGTTTTCTTTGCCTTCACATATGGATTGAGTTTTGCTACTCTAATGGCTACTATATCTCATGTTGCGCTCTTCAATGGAAAGTAAGTTGCTCAACATCATTTAATATGATTTCCATATTATTTGGTTTGTGACAATGCCGTTTGTTACTTTTCAATAACAATTATTAGAAACATTTGGAAAATGTGGAGAAAGACAACAAGTGCAGTTCGTGGTCATCTTGGCGATGTGCACACCAGAATAATGAGCAAGAACTATGAAGCTACCCCGCAATGGTGGTTTTACAGTATCCTGGTTTGTATGGTGGCTCTAGCCTTGTTTACCTGTGAAAGCTTCGGCAAAGGGCTGCAACTCCCGTGGTGGGGCGTTTTACTTGCGTGCTTTATAGCTCTATTTTTCACCTTGCCCATTGGAGTTATTCAAGCCACAACAAATACGGTAACATTGCTAGCTAAATTTCAGTATATATAGATAATGACATGCAACTATATATGTAGATGTTAATGTGTCGATGTGCAGCAACCAGGCCTTAATGTGATAACAGAGTTAATAATTGGGTATCTTTACCCTGGAAAGCCTCTTGCTAATGTGGTTTTCAAGACCTATGGTTATAGCAGCATGACACAAGCACTCACTTTTCTTCAAGATCTCAAATTAGGCACATATATGAAGATTCCTCCCAAGAACATGTTCATTGTTCAGGTAATTATGTTCATCATCTTATCTATAACAACCTGGTTATTTGATTCATATGTTTTACCTTCTGATTTTGCGTCTTCAGTTGGTCAGTTCAGTGATTGCTTCAACTTGGTACTTCGGCACAGGATGGTACCTCTTAACGACTGTGGAAAACATATGTGATCCAGGTATGCTTCCCACAGGAAGTCCATGGACATGCCCGGGAGATGATGTTTTCTACAACGCGTCAATCATATGGGGAGTCATAGGTCCCCTCCGAATGTTCACAAAGTTGGGTAACTATCCTCAACTCAACTGGTTCTTCGTTATAGGCTTGCTTGCCCCTGTGCCAGTGTGGCTGCTGTCACGCAAGTTCCCTGATAAAGAGTGGATTAAGCTCGTAAACATGCCCCTCATACTAGGAGCTACACACAACATGCCACCAGCGCGATCTGTGAACTTCTTGACTTGGGGAGCTGTTGGGATTTTCTTCAACATCTATGTCTACAGAAAGTTGAAGAATTGGTGGGCTAGGCACAACTACATCTTATCTGCTGCCATGGATGCTGGCGTGGCGTTTAACGGTATACTCCTATTCTTTGCACTTCAATCCTATGGCATCCTTGGAGCAACCTGGTGGGGTCTTGAAACTGAGGATAGTTGTTCCTTGGCAACGTGCCCTACGGCGCCAGGGATTGTGGTTAAGAACTGCCCTACATTTTGACACATCATGACATAACATAAAAAACCTCCTCCAAGGAAATCACATTCTGTACTTACATTTCTAGATGGTAAACTCTAGTATCAGTTTTATTTTCTTTTACTTCCTCCTTGTATGAATCAATCAGCAAACAACTTGTTTCCTTTGGATTGTTTTGTCTACCTTATTTCTGCATAAAATGTGATTATTTCCAGAGAATCAGGGAGATTTGGCCCACAAATTCAGTCATTGATGCCCTGTAGTAACTTGCAAATGATGATCACTTTCAAATGAAGTAACACATATGCATTACCTTAATGTCACATAATTTTTTTTTGTTTTGATTTTTTTGGTTAAAAAAAAAAAAACAAAAAGAGGTTATTTATTTAGATTAGATAACAAAAAAATCTGTTCTATATTTGAAGAAAAAGTTATGTTATGGAAGGTACATGGAGGATGGGCTTTTCATGTATGTCAGAATATATATAGATTACTTATATATAGATTACTTAATTAGCAGGTGGGTAATCATTATTTGCTAAAATCATGCCACCAGCAACATTTTCATTTTTATAGGTACAAAAGTTAGAAGCAACCATCATCTGGTTTTGATTTTCTTGTGATTCTCCTTTGCCTAAATTTAAAGAATGCACAAAACCCAGCTTTTGTGCATTAAGATCTGCCCAAACCTAACCCCTTTTTGACATTCTTATCATTTGGTTGCACATAGCAACAAAAGTGAAACAAAACCTTATCACAAAAGTTGAAACCATCATCATGTCTCTCTTGTCCATCTCCATTTTCAACTTCATCTGCAGAGGATAAGGTTTGGACAAGTGAAGAAGGCAAGTGCAGCAAGAAACCAAACAAGGTGGTGGTGAAGAAATTGTGCAGAAGAGCACTAGCTCTAGCAGTAGCACTAGCATGCTCAGTGGTACTCATTCTGCTATGGCCCACCAGAAGATACCTTTGACATTCCTCCAATGTAATGAAGAAGTGACAGGTAAGCTCATGTTTCCTTAGATTTCAGGTTTCAGTGACTAGCACAGTATTTTACTTTTACTGGGTTTTTTTCTCACATGTAGAATGTTCTATTTTTATATAGTTTGTCTCTGACCAACCCACATGCAGGCTTCATAAGAAAACACGCAGAGACACATGGCCTTGTTGTGTATTATGGATTTTACCTAGAATGAGTCAGGTCAAGTTGTGTAGTATAGTATTAGGACATAACCAAGATTCAAGGCTCATGTCTTATGTTAATTTCAGTAAACTTGGTCATTAACAAACAAGAAAATCCTTATCTGGGTCAAAACTACACATGAAGACCTTCTCATAGGGTGGTCTCTCATCTCTCGGTTGCTAGATTCTAAAGCTACTTCACAAGATTCATTTGACTCAATGCCTCTCTGCTTCACTGTCAAGTAATTACAGTTCCAGAAAAGAAATAGCTGTCATATTTGTTTTATTTTTCTTGTCCATATCCAAGCTATGCCAGAAAATTCAAGTGGGCATCTCTGACCAGAACCGCCATTGCAGATTTCTGGCTCAAAACCCGTTTTCTTGACCATAAATAAAGCTTGAAAACAAATCAAACTACAAATGAAGTTTTGATTGTTTTCTTATCTATTGCCACTAGTCAGTTAACTTGCAAGAATATGTGGGCACATCACATGTTGCAAGTCAACAACTGTTTGATAATGAAGGGTCTGAAAGCAAAAATATATAAATGAGCATTGTCTTGGGATAGAACTGACAGCAACTAGGATGGAGGACTCTCATTCAAAGCTCAAGGAAGAGATTCAATCTGATATCAACATCACTGGTATGCTTCATAAATTGCTATGTATCTTCACTTCCTTAATTATATATGTTTATGCGATTGAATTGAACTATACAAGCAAAATAAGCTGAAACATGCATATAGGAAGGTATTTATATGCAGATTATGCTGTATAATGTGCCAAAATGGACTAAATCTCAGATGTAATGTGTTGCTCTCTACTAACCTCCAAATTTTGGCTCTTTGCTAATAAATCAGGAGAGGAAGAAGTTAATGATAGTCCGATAGAGCAAGTAAGGCTCACCGTTCCAATCACAGATGACCCGTCACAGGCTGCCTTGACGTTTCGGACATGGGTTCTTGGCCTCACCTCTTGTTGCCTTCTTGCCTTTGTGAACCAATTCTTTGGGTACCGACAGAATCAGCTGTACATAAGCTCAGTTTCAGCACAGATTCTGGTTCTTCCACTAGGAAAGCTCATGGCTGCAACACTTCCTTCAAAACCCTTTCGCATTTTAAAATGGTCGTTTTCTATGAATCCAGGGCCATTTAATCTTAAAGAACACGTACTGATCACTATCTTTGCAAGCACAGGAGCAAATGGTGTTTATGCAGTGAATATCATTACAATTGTCAAAGCTTTCTATCATAGAAGTCTTCACCCATTGGCAGCTATGCTGCTTGTACAAACCACTCAGGTACAAATTTGGTTTCCATATGCATATTACAGGACAGTACAATTTTTTTATCATCATTTTGACTTATGTCAAATCAAAAAGTGGTCAATTGTTTTTGTCACAAAACTACTACCACTATGAACTATGATGCATGTGTTTGATTACTAATTCAGATATAAATAGAAAGCCAGAAAGTTGGTTGCAGTACTCGGACAATAACAGGCCAAAAGACCAAATAGCATTAATTTCAGTTTCATATCTAATATATCATACTTTTGCATAAAACTTTCAGATGCTTGGCTATGGATGGGCTGGTATATTCAGAAAATACCTTGTTGAATCTCCTTACATGTGGTGGCCCTCAAATTTGGTCCAAGTTTCTCTATTCAGGTCCTCTCAAATTTTTTAACAGCTCGCATTCAAGTTTCTAGGCACTGTACTGATCATATCACATAGTAACAAATCAACATTTTAATGTGAGCTTCAGGGCATTGCATGAAGATGAGAAAAGACCGAGGGGAGGACGTACCAGGCTGCAATTCTTCTTCATGGTTTTCGTAGCGAGTTTTGCATATTACATTGTCCCAAGCTATCTTTTTCCTTCAATAACCGCCCTCTCCTTCGTTTGTTGGATTTGGAAGGATTCAATCACTGCCCAACAGATTGGCTCAGGCCTACATGGCCTTGGCATTGGCTCCTTTGCTCTTGACTGGTCTACTGTTGCTGGTTTCTTGGGAAGTCCATTAGCTTCCCCTGGCTTTGCTATCATTAATACCCTTATCGGATTCTTCTTGTTCGTCTACCTAATCATCCCCATCGCCTACTGGTCTAATTCGTTTGAAGCCAGGCGCTTCCCATTTTTCTCTTCTCACACTTTTGATAACACTGGTCACACTTACAACATTTCTCGAATTCTAAATGACAAGACTTTCGATCTTGACCAAGTTGAATATGAAAACTACAGCAAACTCTATCTCAGTATCTTCTTTGCCTTCACTTATGGGCTGAGCTTTGCAACTCTAACAGCAACAATTTCTCACGTAGCACTCTTCAATGGAAAGTAAGTTCCTTCAACACTACTTCTTTTCCTATAGCAATCTCTTCAATATAACAACTTCTCCTAATTTCTTCCCATACATTAGAACAATTTGGGAAATGTGGAAGAAGACGACAAGCTCAGCAGAGAACAAGTTTGGCGACGTGCACACAAGACTGATGAAGAAAAACTACGAAGCAGTTCCTCAATGGTGGTTTTATGTCATCTTGGTTTCAATGATGGCTCTTGCATTTTTTGGATGTGAAGGTTTCAACAAACAGCTACAACTACCATGGTGGGGGCTTCTACTAGCTTGTGCCATTGCTCTATTTTTCACCTTGCCTATTGGAATCATTACAGCCACAACAAACATGGTATAGATTTAACTACAGAACAAGAATAAGAACACAAGCATTTATTTAATTTCTCAGTACCTAATATGCCTGGATAAAAATTATGCAGCAACCGGGGCTTAATGTGATTACAGAGTTGGTCATCGGGTACTTGTACCCGGGCAAGCCTCTAGCCAATGTAGCATTCAAGACATATGGTTATATCAGCATGTCACAAGCAGTCATGTTTCTAGGAGATTTCAAACTAGGACACTACATGAAGATCCCTCCTAAATCAATGTTCATTGTTCAGGTACCTAATTGCTTATATAATGGCAAGTATTTGTATTTGACTAACCTGACCTTGCTGCAAATGTCTCTGATCAGTTGGTTGGGACGATCGTTGGCTCAACTGTCTACTTCAGCACGGCTTGGTGGCTTCTGTCAACAGTAGAGCACATCTGTGACCCATCCTTGCTGCCAGAGGGAAGTCCCTGGACATGTCCCGGGGATGATGTTTTCTACAATGCTTCAATCATATGGGGAGTTGTGAGCCCCCTGCGAATGTTCACGAAGCGTGGGATCTATCCACAGATGAATTGGTTCTTCCTTGTTGGATTTGCTGCCCCGGTTCCAGTTTGGCTGCTTTCGCGAAAATTCCCGAACCAGAAATGGATAAGGATGATACACATGCCTGTCATACTTGGAGCTACACAGGCCATGCCACCAGCCAGAGCTATCAACTACTTGAGTTGGGGAGCTGTTGGGATCTTCTTCAACATCTACATATACAGGAAATACAAGGTGTGGTGGGCAAGACATAACTATGTCCTGTCTGCTGCTTTGGATGCTGGAATTGCATTTATGGCGATAGTTCTGTACTTCGCGCTCCAATCCAAGGACATAATAGGCCCGAGCTGGTGGGGTCTGGATAACGACGATCATTGTCCGCTGGCCAAATGCCCGACAGCTCCAGGAATAGAGGTCACTGGATGCCCAGTTTTTTAAGATACTACAGCAAACATCAGACTGTACAGTCAGTAAATTAGTTTGGAGAATGTTGCTTCCTTCACACATGGAGAAGAAATTGTAATCAATATGCATCATTCTGTGAGCAATAAATTTGCCATTTATTTCAAGATTCTGAAATTTGTCTCGTTGATTACTTGACAAACAGTGCGAGAGATGTTAAATTTTAATAATGGGCTACATACGATGGTTTGAAGCTCAACTTTATCAGTAATTTGCACATGCACCACCGTACTTATGTTTTAACTTTGAAGTAACAACCAAGAGATTTAAAACAGAAGATACAATATTTCCAACTTTGCCTTTTGTTTTCTTTCAGCTTTTACAATGTCCCAAGCAAGATGTCTTTCTTTAATCATATATCCAGAGACAACATACAAAACAAAACTAGAATACCACCATACATTCTTGTCCCTGAAAATAAAATATATCAAATCCTCTTCCCAGGATATTTTTATCCTGTTAAGAGTGTAAATGATTGCTATTCATTTATTACACTGAAAATAACATCTGACAAACAATGTAATATGCTTAATTAAACCTTCTTTTTCAAAGAAAAAAAAAAAAAACAGCACAAGCAGCTGAGTCAAGCTTCAAGGTCAACCATGCACTAAGACAACTGGTACTAGTTGAAGAGCTCTGGATTAAGCCAGTCCCTGCAAATGTGAAAAAAATGCAGGTTGTAGTTTCCATCAAATACAATTATTGGCAATGGCATGGCAAAATAAATTGAAGGCATGCGTTGATATATGCAACTTACTTGCTAATGTCATCAAGATGATCATCAAAATCTACGACAAGTTGTGATTTCTCCGACGAAATATAATCTAGTAGGACTACATTTGCTGATGGTTCCTTGGTGGTCAAGCGGCTGCTTCCATCGGATACAGCCTGCTTCCAGTTCTTGGATGCGTCCCTCGTGTATAGCTGCTCCACCAGGAAAAATAAAATGAAATAAACTTTGGTTGAGTGAGATACAGAGAAGAATGAACAGGACACAAGAAATACATTATTAAAACTGATCCACTAACTGCCTTGGATGCCACATATATAAAGACCCGTTGCAATACATGATTGCACTTTACTAGGTGCCTATTTCCATTATTTTGGATTGAGAAACCAAAATGTATTAAGGTTGTCACCAAACCTACTACATACTCTTTTCTAGAGAGTGGTGGGAAAAAATAAAACAAAGGGTGGAGCTCAGAAAATGGTCTACATCTAGATTAAAAGATGTATTATCGCCACACGCAGCATCAAAGCATCTCCTAGAATAGTCAGGTGTATGGCTCCTAGAGATTGTCCACGCAGCTCTTCAATAAGGGAAAACAATCCTTAGACAAGAAGATTTATTAAGTATTCAGTTCATAGGTTTCTCCCTTCCCTTGTGTCATTTTCTATGATCTTCAGAAACAATTATGCATTCCCCTTGGAGATGAATAATCTTAGTCCGATATCTTATATTTGTAATTTGTAAACATCTCGTACCCAGCTCCAAGAAAGGGTTCATTTAAAAGCCAATCTCATACATATAACGAGCAAACTATAAGAAACTCATGCAATAAACTGTTGTTATGATTAGACAGGATTCTGTTTCGACATCAAAATTGTAGCAACCATAAAACAAAACCAATGAAACACTTTCATTTAATAGATTAAGTATTTTTTCAGTCAAGTTCCTGGTTCATATTGTATGAAATATTTACTTTCAAGTTTCTAGCACCGTATACATTCTATAAGACAACTTGCTTGTTTTGGGAATGTTTTCTGGCATGGATCAGATCAGACAATCATTGCACAACCATGATGAAACAAACCAACAAATATGATGACACTTTACCAGCAGAGAACAACAAAATGAGTGCAGTGCAATCCCAACAAAACTAAACTTTCACAGAGGAACATTGAAATTCTCTACGTAAGTTCCCTTACAAGTTTAATAAAGACGCCTAAAAATTGTTTTAGGACACCGCCCTTCTTTCAGCAAATACCTCTCTTCTTCAGATATGATTATTCATTTAAAAGGGAAACAACTACAAATTGCGCAGAGCAGCAGACAACAAATAAAAATATGTTTTAGATGTCCTTGAGTATGCTTAGAGACACAAACACATTTCTGACAGCCATTTCTCATCCCTTCCACACACACACACACACACGAAATAAAACTATTAGCTAGCCCTTGAACACTCTACTACAATACTACCCCTAAACTTCTCCAGTAAGCCAATGTTAATGACACACCAAACATCTAACGATTTATATGATATGAATGCACACAATGCACATCCTGATTCTTATTCCATGATACAACATCATGCGCAACATCATGATTTCAAGTTTCCACTTTTCACAAATGTTCGTCAACCACATTAACCAACTAGAAGTCATATTCAATGTTTGGAATCAGTGAGTAAAATCTAAAGTATAAGCACAGTGGAAACCATTAAAAAACAGACAATAAAGCACGCCAAAGAATGAAAGAAAATAAATGCTACAATCTAGAGTGAAAATTAGAATCAATAATGTAAACAAATCAAAAGGCATGTATTTGAAAACAATATTCACCCTTTTCATGAAAAAATAATGTGTAATCAAGAAGCTAATGAAAATTGGTCACACAAAAAACTTAAGAACAACAAAACTGACTCATAATTTGAAACTACACTTACATAACCAGAGAGCAGGAACAGAAGTTTGATTCAAAATGTCCCATAACAGTAACACTGACCTGCATCACCGGGCTACGGTCTTTTCCTTTGCCTAAAGCGT
>JAYMTE010002022.1:0-11991 GCA_036897545.1 Pelargonium fulgidum
AAGACAAAAGAAGTTTCAAAGCAAACAATTTTTGCTTTTATTTCTGAAATTTTTTGTGATATGGCACAAAATAAATGGAAGAGTAAGTAGCTTTTGCAGGAAAGAAGTGTTCCCAAACAAGGCCTTACTCTTCACACACGACAATCATATCATGGTTGTTTGAAAACATTTCTAGTGACTTCTAAAAATAATTTTATAAGTTGCTATTGTTTGGTAATAAAAATAATAAAAATTATTTTTTATATTAGTATTTTATTAATCACGATTGCAAATGTGTGGATAAGATGTTTTCTCTCTAGTTTACTTATTCTGACATAAGTAAAAAAATATTTATTTTTTCCTACTTCTCTATCATTACAAAAATATAGCGAGAAAATTGAATTTGTGATAATTTGATACAAGTTCTAGTGGGTGCGAAACAACTTATGCATAATCATAAGTGTTACCAAACAAAGCCTTAGTCTCTACGAAAGACTGTCATTTTATAAGAAGAACTCCACACATCTCATCCATACGTAGTCTTCACAAGAATGCTACAAAGCTCCCGCTATGCAAGGTCATATCCAAAGCCCCTGCCTTGTTGAGTCACCTAATTTAGAGCTCCCCGCCTCACCAAGTTACCTCCAGAGTCCCTCCAATCCTTTATCTTACTAAGTCACTAGGACATTAAACAAAATAGTAGGAGCTTTACTCCATCCCAAGATATTTAAAGTGTGTGCATGAGATCTCAAGCTTGCTCGAGGTCTGTGAATGACGCGCATAAAAGATTAGAACTTAACTACTCAACGAGCATTGAAACAAATCCCACTTTGTCAACAACTAATCATACAACGACACATACCAAACTTGAAAAATGTTCGCTTTTGACCCCTTTAAGAGAAACACATCACTTATGTCATACGAAAAAATGACTTCTCACTAGAGTTGCGGATACACATGATGAAATAGTTTGCGGTTCATCACTAAATCAACTCGAGTGTATTAAGTCATGACTTATAAAAAGGTAATACGTTAACCACACGTGTTTTAAACTTGACTTGAACTTGACCAACAACACATTTTGCGTGCAAATGAATAGTGTTCTATGGATAATTATTAATCCAACTCGATAATATTGTGTTGAGTGAAGATCGATTCTGAGATCTCATTTCACTCACACAACTAGGATAATCAACTGCATCACCCTTAGTGATTCCGGCAAAAGATTGTCCATTTAGGTTATGTTAGACCGGGTCTGGCCGCAACCCGATTTAAAGGGTTTGGCGGTGGGAGAGAATATGAGCCAAACTTTACTTCCCAAAATCCAACAGAATAAACCTATACGGCTATACCCTGTACTTTGTAGGGGGAGGTAGAACAAATTGAGACCTAAAATGACAAGACAAGTCAGAAGTGGACTCACAATGAAATGACAGGTCAGCAAGTGAAGAATAATGGGCCCTTTTAACTTCCACAAACTGAGAGGAAGTGAAACAATAAAGTACATGATTCAGTAATGTATCACTCCTTGTGAGAAAGGGTTCAACCACAAACCCTTGATTTTTTCCCCAAAACCCAATCTTTCTTCCACATACCACCCTCTGATTTCATTTCTGGTAACCATATCACTCCTTTTGGGTTTATTTTGGAACTGAGTTTGATAGTTTTTTTATCATATTTATTTATGTATATACCATGTTTGATCCATTGTTTAGGGAACGAGTTTCAGATGTTTGTGTCATGTTGCGATTATTTTGTGTTTTGTTGATCTTAGGAAAAAAGGGAATTTGCTACTGGTTTCTTATCATTACGCTAACAAATTCCATTTTCTCTTCCTTTTGTAATTTTTTTTTTTATTGCTGATCACTGAGTTTTCTCAAACCTCAATGGTGCCTGTGCATTTTGCAGTTTCTTTTTATGTTGCTGATCACTGGTAAATTATATATGTAAACTTGTAAATTTATGATTTTGCTTTGTTGTCAGTTTATTTTTAGTTTAATCTTTACATGTTTGCAGTTAAACAAGTTTCATATTGCTGTAATTATATGAAAGGGATATGCTTTGCGATATGTATTATTTCTAGCGCTGCATTTTGATTTTTCTTGGTTGCTTTAATTATTAGTAAAGTTTGCTGTAAAGCATATGCAAGGTGTTCATATGGAAGGAAGTGAACATCACTCAACTCAGCCAATTGGTTGTTGGAATCCAAAGTGTGCCTTGGAGAAGAAGGCTTTGGAGGACACGATCCAAACGATGAGGTAATATCTTATTTCGGCACCTCAATTGACTTTCAAATATTTATTCATCCATGCTGAGTTGGTTAGTTTTTAGGACCAAGTGTCAGGGCAGTTGTGCAACGGAGCTGCAGCAGCTCAAGGAGGAGATGGCGAATATGAAGAAGTGATGTTCTTTTTCTTATTAACATTGATTTTAAATTTGACTCATTTTTATTATTGAGGTTTTTTTTTTTTCTTGTTGGTTGGAACAGACACATGCAGGATCTGATGTCTAATAGGCAAGAGAGACTTAGAGTTGTTATGATCTCCCCAAGTTACCCTGTTAGATGTATTAATGAGGAGAGAGGGGTAAATATTGGCTGATGGATCACTTTGCCGATGATTTAGTATTTATCATCTTTATTTTAGCTGTGAACTGAGGCTGTAATGATCGTTGCATCTTATATTTTGATAGGGGTCTTTTAATACACTGCTGGATAGGACGAGGATCGTGGAGGAACAACTGGGAGATATTGCACGATTATTGGAGGAAATTGAAGGGCCTAATAATAACATAATTGCACCTACAGAAGTAGAAAATATTACTAATGGGGAAGAGCCACAACAGCTAACTAAGAGTCCAATCAGAGTACCAGAATCTGTTTCTCAAGAACAAGACCTACAATTGATACAAGAAAAGGAGCCGACTGAAGGTCAAAATGAAACACAGAGACAGCACGATATTGAAGTCGGGACAAATGTAGAGAAACTAGCTTGTTCTTGTGAAGGCGGTGTTGTTGCTGAAACGGTACTTGGTGAGTTTCCAATGAATGTGTTGGAAAAGCAAATTCCGGGATCAAATTTAGAGGAGCAACAGCAGCAAATGAAGAGTCCATGTAGGGTTGCTGGATCTGTTTTTGAAGTGACCGAGCAACAAAATCAAGAACAGTTGCAAGCAAGTGAAACACAAAATCTGCAGCTTATTGAAGTGAGATCCAATATAGTGGAACTAGCTCGTGAAGGTGAAGGTGGTGATGCTGAGAAGTCAATGGTTGGTACAGAGCCTAGTGTCATGCATGAGAATTTTGTATCCGAGCAAGAACCGATGACAGCTTTACAGAATGCACCAACAGACCAGCAGCTTGAAACGGAGCAACCTACAAAACATGTAATGCCTCCGAATTTTGAAAAGTCCCCACAGCAGTATTTACAAACAGAGGAAATTTTGTCAAATCTTTTGTCTGGACCCAATAACTTGGAGTGTGTTTTGAATGAACAATACATACAATCCAATAGTCCTGGATTGCCTCTTGATAACATACACACTGTGATGGAGATTGAAGCAACAAATGTAGATGTGCCAAAAACTCCAGAGACCAATGGACAAGAACAAGCAAATCAGCTTTCTGGTGGAGCTGAGACACATCCATATCAGGTAGCCATATTTGTCTTTTGCCTTATTTGGTATTTCGTTGTCGGTAACTTCTGTGTGAGCAGACTAGATTGTGATTTAGACGATAGTCTTATGAGCATTGACTGTTCACCAACATAAGATTGAGAAATCAAAGCTGAACAGGAGCTTTTTTGTGTCAATCAGAAATTCCCACGAGGTTCCTAGTCCGTAATCATCCTTATTATCATTAGTCTTCTTGATAATGATCATTATAAAGTGAACTTTGTCGAACTGTGGCCACAAATCTCATTCTTTTTCATCTGTTGTTAGTTATGTATCCCTTGAATAATTCACTGATGTTAGTGAAAATATAATATCCTCTAAAGTCTGAACTAATAGCTGCTTGAGCAGGAGCAGCATTCAGATTGTCCAATTCAAGAACGGCTGGAAGAGGTTGAGATAGAGCAGCAGACTGAGGGACCACAGCTGCAGATGCAACTATGGCGTAGGCGTAGTAGCCGAAGGTTGTCCAAACCTAATCCACCATTAGCTTCATCCCGGTGCCGGCATCGACCAGAGCTTCCCTTGCATGGGCAGCCCCAAGAGCTCAGGATAGCCAAGATGGTAGAGGAGTTCATTCTGCCAAAGAAGCAGCAACAAATGACTCGTCATGGTCTGCAGAACCTGATCCCATGCCAGCCAACTGGAACTGCAAATGTAATTGAGGTAACATCTGATGCCCAGCAGCTTCTGGAAGTATCTCAGCCTCAACAACATCCGCAAACTCAAGGGCAAATGCAAGATGAGGAGCAACCACAGCATCAAAGGCGAAAAAGGTATGCACATGTAACAGATGCCAATACTAAGCATAATGGTCAGAAGCTACCACATAGCAGGAAGGCGGCTTCTAAAGTAAAACCACGTTCACATACAGATGTGAAGGCTACTAAAGCAAAACCAAGTTCAGATACAGCTGTAAATTTGCTTCCCTTGGATGATAAGCATAGTACTGAACAGCAGCAACTATCAGAAGATCAGAGCCAGAAAAGGCCATGTAAACGAAAATTAGGGGGCTCCCTTATGCAACCAAGTGAACCGAAGAAACTGAAACTGTTGGGTCAGCCTAGTAAAACAAAATTAAACGGCACATCTAAGCAGAAGCAGCAATCGAAGCATAAAAAACCAAGACTTGATTTAGTCACAGCTATGAAGGCTATCACGCCCTTTGATGATCAGCAGCAGGTACGGGATTCTAAACTAAAAGAAATTGCTCATAGCACAAAAAAGCAGAATGAGCAGCAACAGAAGGACCAGTCCCAGGATAAACAGGTGGCATCAAAGCCAAATTCAAAAACTGTTGCAAAGATGATACGATGGTCTTTGGATGATCAGCAGCAAGGCAGTGAGAAGCCTGCTAGTAGAGATGCAGAAGTTTTGAAGAAATGGCTGGATAGGCTCAAGGAGTCAAGGACTCGTGCAGGACAATGTCAAAGTATTCCAAATGATGTGAATATCAGTTGTTGACTTGTTGCTGAAGATTCTAATTACAGTTTATCGCCATCTTATCGTTTTCTAGTACCTCTAGCTAGCGGTGTTTGAAATATGTACTCTTTTTTTTTCTCTAACCGATCTGAATTAGTGTACTCTGGGCATGTGATATCAAGTTCTTTTGTTTTCGGTGACTGATATGAATCAGTGTACTATTTTGGCATGTGATATATCAAGTATCTAAAGGTAATAATACAATGCTCGGGTGTTGTATAATTGGCGTATGACTTCAATTTCTATTTCTGTCATATTGTTAGTATAATGTGCTGTATTCTGTGTAAAAGCTTCATGTGACCACTCTAGTTGGTTCTTTCAAGATTTGGACTAATCTTTTGATGTGCTACTGGGTTTAATGCAGCAAGCATATGCATATGTTTTTCTTGCTTCTTTGAAGAGTGATCATTTTCCATGTTTAAATCTGATTCAGTTTGATGCAGCACACTTTTATCAGCATTTTGTCGTTGATCAAATAAAGCACCCAAAGAGTTGCTTCCTTTGCATTTGCTATACAGAAGCATGCAAAAGTTACAGAATCAGTACGTTCACTACATTGTCTAATGATTTATTACTGAGAAAAATGGAGTCTATGACCATTCAAGAACGTAGTGAAGAACATATATCAATACAAGAGATAGTGGATAGAGTGTATAAGCCAACAAACTTGTCCAAGGAGGGAAGGTGGTTCTCAAACCAGCAAAAAGGCCCATGACAGTGCAGACAAGGAGAACAATGTTCATTTCAGATGAGAAGTTCCATGTGAGTTCGCGAGCATATATGAGGACTAAGAAAATTGACAGGTACAGGATGTTGCTCATGGTCACTTCCCTGTATATCTGCAGAAACAAAAAGGGTTCAGAACCGTTGTTATGGCCAATATGCAGAGAAAAAAAAAAGATTCAGAAAAGACAGATTCCAAACCTCGGAGAATATTAAAGATGCAAGCTTTTGCTTCTTCCTGTTGGCAAGAATCAGACATGGCATGATCTCGCTTGAGCAAACAAATGGCAAGACAACAAATGAGACGAAAAAAGGAGTAATGCTCGTAGCAGTTGAGAAATTATCAACAGCATCCACGAGGGGATTGGCGAATGCAGCAGCAATACAAGCTCCAATAATCAGTGTAAGTATTGCTTTAAAGTTGTTCCTTTTCAGATCCTCTCTGCTTTCCTTTTCCTCATTTACCAGTAACTGCATTTTGTTCTTTTTCTGCATACATGCATTGTTAGAGATATAGCAACACAAGAAACTGAGGAATGAATAACACGAAACACACCGGAATAGAAGTGTATTTGAATCCTGGTTGTAAAAGTTTTGTTTGCTGGTTATCTTGATTACTATGAGAGTCACTAACTTCTGGCTCAAAGCTCAAAGCATCTTCAATCCATTTTGATATTCCTTCTATGAACTCATTCAAATCAACACGCGAATCCCCTGATGTATCAAACCTTTCTAATAGTTTTTGCACATCATCTTCAATATCCCAATCAATCTCTTGAACATTTAATCCCAACACCAGTGCTCTTAGCTCTGTAGCTGATAAAAATCCATCCAAATCACTGTCAATATTTTCGAATAGCCTGTCATTATACGCAACAAAAGCCTTAGTGCCATAGTATATTTGCATTTTGGAAAAGTTGTGGGAAACAAAGGTAACAATAGACTGACTTTTGTAATGCATCTCTATCTGGTTCACCATCGTCTGTAAGCCAAAGTGTAAATGGTTTTGCATGCTTGTACATTGCATAGGCTAGTCTTCTGTGCTGAATCCAAGGTTGGAAGATCTGCACCAATAGTACAAAAAGATAGTTAAAGCTATTATTGAAGATTTCAAGATTTTGATCCATTCAAGTTGATAAAATTACCTGATAAAGGCTGTAAGAGAGCAACAGAGAAATGGAGACAACGAGTGAAATCAAGATTGCTAAGCGGCTGTTTGAAGTTAAAACTTGCAGTAGTGGGACTAATGCGAATGGAATGATGGATATAATCATGATGCGAGCAGAACATGTAGTTCTGTGATCAGTCATGATAGCAGAACCTGAAAGACATGAAACATTTGTATCAGATACATGGTCTAGCTTCTTCTTGAGAAACATAACATGTTATCTGATATATGTGAAAGTACCTGTTAAACTCGAGCTTTTTATGTCTGGTGATTCTGTTGTGACTGAGTTCTGGAGGTCATACTTGCCAGCAACAATGCATGATCCCCACAGTAATGTCAGTAGTGTAATGGTTGATCCAGCCAGCAATCCCATCCCAATAGAAGCCTGACTTTGAGCAGTTTCTTTGCTTCCAAATAGTCCAGAAGCTATGGTGATTTGAAGAGTGAAATTAGAATTTAGAAGTACTGTTACTACTGTATAACTTCTAGCAATTCAATTTTCAGTTCATGAACCTGACCATACTAGCAATTCAATTTTCAAGTTAAAAGCAACAGTGAAGAAAAGGACAAAGGAAATGATGCCAGACTAAAGCAAAGAGCCAACAGGTGAATAGTAACACAAGCACCACAAAAAGAGTAAGTTTCAGATAATCAAAATAAACCACATGTAGAGCTGGGAAGAGAAAAAGTTCAATTAGGCTTATTACCCAGAATGATAAGAGCACCCGGAAGAGAGCATAGTACAGGCAAGAACAGACCACCAAAGACACCATACCCATTAATCTCCAGCAAGATCTCACTTCCTTTAGTCAACCACTTGGCTGCCAAAAATATCAAGTAACTGTAAACAGAAATGAGGAAAATGCTCCCAATCACACTCCTGGTGCATGGCAAGAACCCGTAAGTCTGCTTGCAGGCCTCTGATGCAGCCAAACTTTCATGTGGGACTCCATGGGAGACCTTGTTGGAGCTCAAGTTGTGCAGTACTTGTCCCCAACTGCAGCTAGCTAGTATTAGAACAAGCAAGAAGATGAGTTCAAGAAACAGGATTGTTTGTTTCTTTGCCATTTCTTGAGCTCAGAGAGACTAGAAATGATTGTGTCTGAGACTTAAGCTCAAGGGTTATGGGACTGGATTTTTAATGGTAAGAGTGGGATACAGAAAAAGAGTATATATATATATATATATAAAGAATTGACATGGTAATGATTCTGAACCAAGAAAGAAGAATACAGAAAAGGAGAGGGTGTGATCATGATAAAGTAAATGGGAATAAAGTAATAAATTGGAAAATCAACAGAATTTTTAGTACAACCATAAGACAGTCCATGCTTTAGCTTTAATTAAAGTTACCTTTATCCTGGAGCCAAATTTAGTGAGTAGGTCCAACTTCTTTAGAGGTAGTGCTGGTGTTAGTCAAGCATTTCACAATCATGCATGGTTCTGGGATAAGTAATATAGTGCCAGTATTGAGTTGTCTGAAATTTATGGAATTGAAAAAAATTAATATACAGAGGATTTTGAAAGCCTCAGATATTTCAGGCAACTTATTTCTTGTTTTCTTGTGTGAAGTGTTTCCATCAACATTTATTTTCAAATTATAGAGTTAAAGATTTCCAGAATTCATGGAGATGAACATTTGACAACATCACACATGCATTACAAGTTTTGTTAAAACATATGAAAGTCTTTCACTTTGTACAAGTTTTGTTAAACAAGCATTACAATGTCAGTTAGTTTGGCAGAGAGCTTAAACAAAATGTCACCAAGTAGCTCACCAAATATTGTCCTTCAAGAAAAGTGAGAAATTATGAGAAAACTGAAGTGAGTGAAAGGTTGAATCGCGCACAGAAAGGAAGTTTTTTTGAACTTCTGAAGTGAAATGAATCTATGACAATCCTAGAACATAGTCAAGAACATACACCAACACTAGGGAACATGGATACAAGGCATAAGCCACCAAACTCATCCAGAGAGGGAAGGTGGTTCGGAAACTGGCAACGAGACCCACCACAATGCAAACAATCAGAATGATCAGCACCTCAGAAAAGAAGTCCCATGTTAGTTCGCGGATGTAAACAAGGCCCAGGAAGACAGATAGTGAAAGGATGTTACTTATAGTCACTGAACCATAGATCTGCAGCAAAAAGACTAAAAAATTAGAGAGATTGCTGGCAAAAACACTATAATATTGGAAATGGAGAGTACAAAGTACAAACCTCAGAGTATGTCAAAGATGCAGTTTTCTTCTTCTTCCGGCTGGCAAATATTAGAGTTGAAACCGTCTCACTTGAGCTAGCGAAAGGCAAGATAATGAAGGAGACAAAGAAAGAAGGGATGGTTGTTGCAGTTGAGAAGTTTTCGACAGCATCCACCAGCGGAGCAGCAAATGAAGCAGCAATGACAGTTCCTAATAGCAATATCAGCACTGCTTTTGAGGCATTCCACTTTGATTTTTCTGTGCTCTCCTCACCTTCTTCATCTTGATCTCCCAAAAGTCCATTAACATTTTGCTGTCTGTGATGATGGGAATGCTTAGCCTTGTGGATCCAAGTTGAGATTCCTTTAATAAACTCATCATTATCAATCTGTGAATCGCCAGATTTATCAAACTCTTCCATAATTTTCTGGATAGAATAATTTTTCATATCTTCAAACTCGATTCCTATTATCAAAGCTCTCAATTCCACTGCTGATAAATAACCATCTGAATTTTGATCCAATGTTTTAAACAACCTGTCATCACAGAAATGAATTGACCAATTATCCACCACAAGTACAAAATTTAAAAGGTAAAAGAACTGAAATCTTAAAGAAGACCTACTTCTGTATTTCATCTATATCTGGATCACCATCATCTGTAACAAGTCTCCCCAACGCATTCACTTTCAGATGCTGCACAATTCTTGATTTTGCTTGCTTGTGCTTTGCATAAACAATCCTTCTCTTTTGAATCCATGGCTGGAAAACCTGCATCAATCAATGTTTTGAATACAAGATGCTATGGTCAATGCAGAAAAGAGGCAAACAAGGCAAAACAGGTCAATCTATAAAACAAAACATTTCAAATCATAGCTACCTGATACAGGCTATAAGAAATTAACAAAGCAATGGAGACAATGAATGAAACTAAGATTGCTAATCGGCTTTGAGAAGTTGCTGTGAAGACTTCTGGAAGTTGGACTATGACGAATGGTATGACAGATATCATCATGATCCTTGCAGCATAGCTAGTCCAGATATCAGTACTCAATCCCGAACCTGTTAACATAAATTAGAAAAAAGAAAGAAATATAATTTCAACCCTTGATCTGCTGACAAAAACTATCAGCAATGAATTCAGTACTTTCTATGGAGTAGAGGAATACCAGTTAAGCTAAATGTTTTGGAATCTTTCATATCTACAGCTACTGAATTCACAAGGTCACATTTGCCAACGATGAGACAGGATCCCCATAGAATTGTGAGAAGCATGACAGTTGAACCAGCTAACAAGCCCATTCCAACAGAGACTTGACTTTGAGCTGTTTCTTGGCTCCCAGATATGCCAGATGCTACAGCAAAACCAGATGGTAAAAATTAACACAAGTTTATGTCCTATGACTGCTACCAGTAAAACTCAAGTATATTCGTCTTTAACACATTTGAATTAGTTACAACCAAAAGGCACATGAAATCATTTGCAGCAAGAGCCTAATCAGTTTATTACATGGTCATATATATCACAATAAGCAAGCAAAAAAGATATCCCTGGTTCAGTTTCCATTCCTCTGTCCCTATTGGTTGCACCATTGCAAAAGAACATCGAATTCGTAAAGAAACTTTCCATAAGATCAACTTATTTTACCAGAGGACCACAAAGTTACAGAAATATACATAGAACTGAATACTAACCGAGGATGATTGCTGCATCAGGAACAGCGCTGAGTACAGGCAAGAAGAGACCGCCAATGATGCCAGGTCCAAGAATTTCCAACAAAATCTCACTTCCATCAGACAAAAGCTTGGCTGACCGAAACATGATGTAACCATAGAGCAAGATAAGAAAGACATTTCCTAGGACAGTATCAGTGCATGGCAAGAACCCATAAGTCTCGTCACATGTATCCGACGCAACCAAGCTGTTAAGACGAATAAATGGCAGCTCTCCATCAGAGGACAACATCTCTGCAACAAGTCGGCTCAGACCCAAGCTAGCTAGTGTCAACTGTCAAGAGAAGCTATATGTAGCTACTTATATATGATTCATTGCACTCTTTTCAACGTGGCCTTAATAGCTGAAAGTTTTTCATTTGTAGGAAGCAAAAAGACAGAATAGTTGAGCACATGACAGAACTGTATACAGTAAAGATTATATCTATAATGATCAAGAATTGTCAAACAAAAGTGAAGCTAACAAAATTGTGATAAAAGTCAAAGCTTGAAATGGCATTGGCATGTGCTGATGTCCATGAGTTACTTCATGGGTAAGTTTGGTTTCAAGCAAGTGGGAGATGCACACATATATATATATATATAACCGAGTCAAGTTTAGTTGTTAAGGTGAGTTCTTGTATACCATAGAGCTTCTTTGCTTCAAAATAACAAATAGAAGTCAAGATCATTGTAAACTTTGTGTGTTATTTTATATTGAGAGGGTCTTTGAATTTCATATATATCTATGCACTAGTTTATCCAAGTTTGCAATGGCGTGTCCTGCTTCATTGGACTATTTTATATCCAAAATCACAAGTTGAGACTACACATAAAAAATTGCTACAATGTTAATTGTAATGACAACCTGTGTCAAGATTCTTAAAAGCTAGCTATAAAAGAGAGTTTTTAATCAAACTAGTAAACTAATTTAATTGAATATCTCTTTAGCTATATTTTCTATAGAATTAAACCAACTTATTCATGAGAGCATCCACAATGCTGGTCCAAAATGCATGGGGACCAGCAAAGGGACTCTTGATTTTGAAGAGTCCATG
>JAYMTE010002023.1:0-11990 GCA_036897545.1 Pelargonium fulgidum
TTTCAACTAAAACCTTCAACCATCAACTATCTAACAATAACCATCCTCAACTATCAAACCATATTAAATAATGATTCATAATACAAATTCAATTCATTTTTGTGCAACTAATATCTAATGTGGTATATACTTGCAAATGGTAATATATGCAGCTGGGTGTTTGGTCCATTTCTGATTATGGAACCTTGCAAGATGGAGATGAGGTTGCTCTTCTCAGAGCTGTTTCTCGCCAACCAATTGGAGCATGTATTTACGCGGATAGAAGCTTTACGAGACTCGGAGCTAAGGTTATCAACCTGAATTTCTTCTATCACTTGAAAGGATTGTTGAATCTCAAGATAGTTTATCACTCAACTTCATAGTAATTATCAAACAAAAGTTATTGGCTTCTTCTTCATATGAATGTCTTCCATAAAATTTTCTGCTAGTTGGAATTTCCCACCGTTAGTTGTTAAATTAATTTTGTTTGATAACTTGATTGCATATTTTAAGTCATTGAAATTGATTATCCTTACTCCTTCGAATATATATTGTTTTTTATATTTTCATCTTGAATTACATGAATCTGGTAATGAAACAAATTAATTACAACAGATAGCTAGTGGCATAAAATTTAATTTTGTTTTTATTTCATTCTATTGCATGCAGTAGGTTCTATACTTGTGAAATTAAGAATCATCTTGTGTTGCTTTTAAAAATGAAAAAGAAAAAAAGTATCATCTTGTGCTGATATACTTGTATTTTTGGATGCAACAGGAGATCTATGAAGGGGTACCTGAAGGTAGGACTACAATGGGAGGACACGCTGTTGTCATCGTCGGCTATGGCAATGAAGGGAAGATCCCATTTTGGAAGATTAAGAACTCGTGGGGGACAAAATGGGCTGACAAAGGATACGGGAAGGTGATACGTGGAAACCCGCCCTTGTTAGTTCGGTGTTCGTATCCGATTCTATGAGAGTCGACTCTATCTTACATTCCAGTATTTTATTTTTTCACTTTGAATCCTTACTAGCTAGACTATGGATTGTTTTTATCTAGTTTGATATTCTATTTGAATTTAGTATTTCATTGTTGATTGTAAGGTAACTATACAACACTATGTTAACTCTTATTGTTCCTTATGTGCCTCTTTTGATTCGATCTACTTCAACATGCTAGTTTGTGTTTTTCTTCTACTTCACGTGATAAGATAACCGTCTTGGCAATATATTAAGTCTGAAACTCCAAAGATGGCGCTAGAGGTTGGCCCCCTTTAGGACGGAGCCGATGAGTTAAATCCTCACTTTGAAGTTCTTAAACTATGCATAAGGATAGTACATTGTTTCGAAAAGACCAAAGTATATATCCGAGAATACATCTCATATGTGAGTGCAAAAATCTTAATTAGAAAATCTGAATCACACCTCGCAAGGGAGAGGGAGAGTTTTAGAGAAAGAAAGTCTAAGTAAACTGTGAGATCACATCCTCTTACTTAAGAGTGAGTATTTATACTTGCAACCATTCTATCTATCTAGATGTCGATGTCACGACCTTAGAGAGGGTGCAAGGATGTCAATAACAAATTTCGTTTTCAGGAACACGAAGCGATTTCATGTCCTTCAGAAACGATGTCGTGTCCTTGGGGCATGAGAGTCACGAGGTACTGACCGATTGGAGTTTGAGATCACTTAGAGATTTCAGTGTTGGAATAATATTAAGAAGGATGATTCACACATATATTTTATTTACATGTATTTTTCATGTATTCGGTATAAGTAATGAAAATGTTTAGAGTAAAAAATAGATATATTTCAATGTTATAATATATTTACTTACATTTATCGATTAATTTAAGCGAATAAAAATTATATTTTCAATTTTTAGTGTACAAACGTTTATGAGTTAAACACTAACAAGTTGCACAAACTTATTATAATACATCAATTCTTAAAAACAAAATTAAACAATTTTTTTCGGACGATCTCTATTAAAATAAGTACAAAATATTAACATTTGTAATAAATTCATTAAAATACTGAAACTTATCCATTTTCTACCCTAAACATTTTCACTAGCAATTTCAAATACATGTGAAAATACATGTAAAATCTAGGGTAATTTGTCACCGGTACCCTTGTACTTGTCCAAACAATTGAAATGACTCTCGAGTAGTTTTCACTTCTATTTTAGCCCTATAAGTCGTTTCTTTTTTTTATTTAGTACTGATGACCCGCTACTTCCGGTTGAGCATGTCCACGTCAGCGATATTTCCCCATCACCTGTCCACGTCACCTTGCCACGTCAACTTTCCAGCCACATCATCTTCTTCCTCATGCTCTATCTCTTTCTCTCTCTCTACTGTAATTGGCAAGCTTCCAGACACCCATCCACCCAGCAAATCGCTCCTGGCTCCACCCTCCGACCCAAATCTCTCTCTCTCTCTCTCTCTCCAATCCGACCCACCTTCCTCAATATATAGTGAACAAAATTCAAATGTAAATCACCAAAGCAGACCTCAAAAGTCCAACTTCAATGATGCAACAAATCATGACCCATTGACAATGATTATAACAGACTCACCAAATATACCTCATGAGACCTTCGAAACAAATATGGTAACCAACCAATCAACAAGCCAACAATTTCATCAGCAACAACAGTCAATTTTCCACTAGTTGATCTAAAATAAAAGAACAAAAACAGCTTATAACTCAAAGTAAAAGAGAACCCAGGTCTCAAATTGTCCTGTTGATGCGAAATCAGCAAACCCAGATGGTTTGAAATTGAAATTCGAAAGAGACATTTTATCGAACATGATGCGTGCATAACCAAAAGAAGAGTCCCTTACCCATATTCCAGATTCATTGAAGCGCCGTGAAATTGTCGAGGACTCGATGATTTAGATCGGAGAAGCGAGATCGAGATCGGATCGTACGACGAGTTCAGATCTTTGTCGCTCTCGAGGAAATTAAAATCAGCCATTTTGTTTCATGTATTTAGACATTGGATTGTTGGGTTTCATGTTTACTGATTTATGTTGTTCAAGTTTTGGTTTTGGGGTGTTGTTGAGCTTACATTTGGTTTTGATTTTGGGATTGGTTTAGAGTTTGAATTTGATTTTGATTATTTTATTTAGTTTTAGGGTTTAAGTTTGATTTTGGATTTCATTTTGGAAATCTAGATTTTGTTTTAATATTTCTTCAAATTTTCAGATTCTGGCGACGGAACTTCAAGCCATGAATTTTCCGACGGCTGAAACTTCAAAGCTTGAAGATTCCGGTCGCCGTGAAATTTTCAGAAAAATTATTGTTCTTTTGGATGGCTGATGTGGCGGGAAAGATGAGGTGGATGGCTAATGTGGAAAAATAATCCGACGTGGATAGGTGACGGGGCATTGTCGCTGACGTGGAGGTAAGTGACTTGATCATCAAGTCACTTGGACTAAATAAAAAAAAAACGAGTTAAAGAGCCAAAATAAAATTAAAAACTACTCGATGGTCATTTCAATTGTTTTGACAAGTACAAGAGTGCTGGTGACAATTTATCCAAATTAAAAATTAAAAGTTTTCAAAAAAATTAAACTACCATTACAAGAATGATTCTTAGCCCTTAAGATTCATCATTCACCAACCTCTCTTCTTTCAAGTTTCCACTGCCAATAGAATCTTGCCATATGTCAAAGCAAATTATGGTCTGGATCTGACCTGGTCAGCATTATCATTTCCAAAATAATGCATTTTTTACTTGCTCAAGACAAAAATTGTAAGAAAAAAAAAGGCATGATAAAGATTCTGGTTTAAAAGTCTTAAATATTGCATCTTTTTAAATATTAAATATATATTAGCATCTAATTTGATAATTCCTATTTTAGTCAAGCCTAAACATAAGATGTGTTCATGATCTTGACATAAATATACAAATTGTTGCTTGAAAGAAACTTTCATGCTTTAATTCCAAACCTAAATCACTACAATCTCAACCTTAAATATTTCACAAACTATTTAAACACTTATAATAATCCTATATTTTCTTTTTCTAGGTAAACCCTAAACAGTGATACATTTGGCTATTAGTGGAAATTTGATTAAAAATAATAGAAGTAATATTATAAAATAGTTATGATTTATTTATTTTGTGTGTGTGGTGACTCAAATTTGTCTTGTTTATTTGTCTATTTTTTCACTTAGGTCTTCTATGGGTCTTTCTCGTAGGTTGATTTCACACGTACTTTTTAAATCATTCAACTTCAAACAATAAATTCTTAGCCAATCAATCTTTGATTTTTTTCTTATGCAATCATGTATTTAAATAAATATGTGAATGTCGGTTTCCTAATAAGTTTCTCACTCTCAAACTATTTTTTAATTTTTTTTAGAGAAGTTAAAAGAAATTGTTACTATTTAAAGAAGTACATAACATGTCTTAAAAAAGTTTGCATCATGAACAATTTAGTATACAGATATTTTATTCCAAGTTATTAGAGCTAATTAATCAAAAATATTGTATAATTTTGTTGTAAAACAAAATGAACATGTTTTTACATTACAATAGTTTCCTTCATAAAAAATCCAAAGTCTTATACTGTTTGTTGTTTGACAAGCTATTCACAATATTAATGAGTGAAAATAAATATATAAATAAACAATATTAGAATTTTGGACAATTATCTAATTTCTGCAATATATAAGAATAATAGTAGTACGAAAATAAAAAAAAATACTTAAAAGACTGAAACCAAAGCAATCTTCAAAGTTTCCTGCCATTGACTCACCGAGTCTCAACTCGGAACGAGTCCACCCACTTCTTCCTCGTCTTCGTCTGCTCTTTCAGTAGTGATCAAGGTTGTGCAACCACAGATTGGGGTTAATTTTTTAGCGAATTTGGCGGTTTCTTTTTATAGATATGGGGAGTATTGTCGAGGATTCTGAGCAGGAGCGATTATACGATGCGAGCGAGACTATATTTGTTGCGGTGGGGAAGAACGTGAAGGAGAGCGAAAAGACGCTGCTCTGGGCGGTGCAGTGCTTCGCCGGGAAGAAGATATGCGTGCTTCATGTTCACCAGCCAGCACAAGCTCCTGCATTGGGTGATTAATTATTGATTTATTTTTTTCATTTATTTATTTGTTTGTGTTGTGTTTGGTTGGTGGGAAAGGACGGGAAAGTTTAATTTTTGGTGTTTTGTTTGCCTGGAAAAGCATTATTAGTTGATGGTATCAATTTTTGTACTCTTGGTAGCTGAGGATTTGCTAGAATTGTGCAGTAATTTGATAAGATTAAGAAAGGATGTGGAGGGTTTGTTTATGAGAAAGTAAAGAAAAGAGAATGAAATTAGAATTTGGGTTGAATCTTTGCATTTGTTTGTTCAAATTGAGCTTTGTTGTGTAATAAGTAGTTCCCTACATGACTAGAGGTTCTGTTTGATTCCAAATATTGCGAGGGACAAGAGAGGATAGATATTGCCTCCGTCCCAAAATGAGTGTCCGCTTTCCTTTTTTGCTTAGTTAGTTATGCATGAAATATCAACAATATCTCTAAGATTAGTTAATTAGGATTCGTTGTTTATGACAAGAGCACATGAGGGTAGAATGGAGATTGTTCATTCGTAATTAACTTATCCTTAATTTTTACAAAAATTGAGTAGTTGACACTTTTATTGGGACGGAGGGAGTATAAATTTGGGTTTTTGAGTATTATGGTTTGTGTAATTTTCTAAAACAACAATGCACAGTCATGCCAATAAGTAATACTTAGTATTAAGGTTATTTTATTCTTAAAACATGTAGGAGAAAGAAGACTATGGAGGGTTGCGTTGATGTGCTTTTTGTTGCTTTTAGTTTGGGAAATGGCTCAGTTTGTTTTATTGCTGAATACATCGGTGGCAAAGCAAAGGAAACAGAATTTAGGCAGGAGCAGAAGTGTTAACTGTGTCGATTATATTTGTTAATGTTCTCTTGGGTCCTGAAAGAGGTTGAGGGAAAGGGAGGACGGTTTTGGGACAGATGTATTATGTTGATCTAGCTGCAAAAAACATAAAAATTTGAGAAAAAGACCTTAATCCTCTCATATTTTTTAAACGAGGAGAATATCATACAATTTGACGATGTGATTTTCTATAATAGGACATGACACCGAGGAGTAAATGATTGAAGGATTTGACGGAATGGTAATTGTCAAATAGCTGTAGAAAGTTTATGATAAATCTCCTCCAACATATTTGGTTCTAAAAATGATGAAAATTGGCACACGGAAATGGTAAGGATGAGGTGGATGAAAATGTGGGGAAGCAAGTTGAACTTGTTCTGTCTCTAGTGATACTTAATTATTCACCAGTTTCCTAGGAGGGTGGTTTTTACTCTAAACAAAACTCTAATATGTAAATTAATTTTTGAGGAAAAATAGTCTTAAAGGCTATAAGATAGATATGCAATATCTTGTGATATTTCTCTTGCCCTTCAATTGTTTTCATCATATATGCTTCCTATATTGCCATTTTTTTCCTCATAACTGATTGGTTGTTGAAAAACATTTTGGAATCATCCTGACTTTGCCGATTGTATGCAGCTGATGGGAACTTTTCTGTAAACAAAGTGAAGCAACGCGCAATAAAAGCACTGTGGGAACTCCATACACAGAGAATGCACGATCTCCTAAATCAGTACCTTCTCTTACTTGCCCAAGAAGGGGTATTCTTTCTTCATTTTCTTTTCCTCGATCTTCTAAATCAGTCAAGACACTGTGTATGCTTGTTAACCTTGTACTCGAAGTGATGGTTATCTAAAAATCCTGAAGCATGATAGTTTTGTGAGCTTGAGATTTTCATTATTCAAAAGTTAACAGTATAAACTTTGAAAATGTTGAAGATTGTGTTCCCTTTTCCTGGCTTAATTTTGTAGGTAATGGCAGAGAAAGTATGGATCGAGATTGACAATATTGAAAAAGGGGTCATAGAACTTATTGTTAGGCACAATATCAAATGGCTGGTCATGGGAGCAGCAGCAGATAAATTCTATTCAAGGTACCATTCGACACATTTACTTATGTTTTTTTTTTTTTTTGCTCACATTTGAATGCTATTTAAAGAAGAACATAGATGTATATACAGTGGGTGCTCTACATGAGGCTTCTTGATGTGTTTATCTGGTTGATGATAACCCCATTTCAAAATCACTAATGGCTCGATCATGCTTGGTGGTGCAAATGAATCACTTATTAGTTTTTGAGGCAGATTATTCATTTTCCCTCATTACTTGAGTTTTCTGTGGGGAACATATCTTAAAATTAATTAATAAATTACCAAATTCAAATGTATCAGTCACTCCTATTGATGATATGCTGCATTGGTGTAGGTCAGCTATTCCCTGTCAAATATGGAATTGACATTAGTTGACAAAAGTGTCCGAACAAAATAAATTGGGTCAATCTGACATTTCAGTTTTCAACCTCGGTTATCTGTTTATTTTATTTCAATTTTTTATATCAGTACTCTTGTAGTACTTATACTTTCTGTTCGCTGATAGAAATAACCATACCTCTTAATGAGTTTTATTGTGAGTTAAAGTGTTCTACACATTTTCTTTTAATTCAGAATTGCTTTGAGTGTAAAATAACTCATTACGATTGCAGGAAGCTAGATGAGTTAAAATCCAAGAAAGCAATATTTATACGCCAACATGCACCAAATTCCTGTCATATATGGTTTGTTTGTGAGGGGCACCTTATCTACACAAGGTAATCATTACTAGTTAGCTTAATATGCTCTTATTAGTAGAAAAGGTAGGTGATGTTCAATGAATAATTGCAAATATCATCAATTGACCCTTGTGCACCAACTGTGCACCAATTTTGCCAATATCCAACAAGTCAGTAAGAGCTAGTTGAAATCATAAGGTTCTTGCATTCTAATTGTTTGAACTTCTCAGTCTGTTGACTATAGTTTTGATAATCTTTTACTCTCTCCTTTCCTCTTCTCTCTTTATGTGTGTATTTGTTCCTCTTTTGAGCTATCACAATGTCGTTTGGTTGTTCAACGATCAATTGTTTTAATAGTTTTGATAATCTTTTGCAAAGCTTGTATTTATGATATCTATAGTTTCAAATTTTCTAGATGAGCACCACCACATATAATGTTTGCGCACTTTGGGCGTTAACTCATCGAATGATGCATGTGTGTTTTCTTCAAATAGCATTTATTTTAAGATAGAAATCAACCCAAAGTGGAACTACTCCCTCCAATGTCTTCTTTCTTTTCTGGTAAGTTAGCTGTTATATACAAATTACCAATAATATCCCTGAGATAATCCAATTAGGAACCTTTGAGTTTGTCACAACAAAGCCATGTGGGGGCACTTGTAGGAAAGTTAAGCGCTAACTAAATTATCCTTAACTTTTGCAAAAAATGGTTAGAGAATACTCATTTTGGGATGGTGGGAGTATTTATCTTGTAATCATGTTGCTACTACCCTTTGCTTTTGCAACAATACCTAATGTCAGTTTTTCAATATGTTGTATCTAATACTTCCAACACCATTGCCACTCATGAGACGGCTTATGATAACAGGGAAGCTAGGAAAGATAGATCTGAAATAGAGGCCGTCCCTCCATTGTTGCCTATGAACTCAGATATTGGAACTGAGGGCTCAGAGCACTTGAGATCAGAATCTGATATGCAGAAGCTGAAATATTTAGGTAGGTTCACTAATCAGAATTGGTGTTTTTGGGGACGAGCAATATCTGTTAAGTTTAGCTTTTGTACATGGAGTATGAAGGTCTTTTTTCTCAGGAGAACTAGATAAATAACTATGTTACAGAGTTTGTGCAGATGCTGATGATCTGGAAGAAAGGTTGGGAAGTTTTAATTCACAGAGTTCATTGCATTCGAGCTGGGCTATCATCATCAGAGCGGTAGACACTTCAAAATCTATTTCATCGGTAACAAGCGAGGTTAGTAAAGATGGTTAACCTTTATCCACCATGTTAAAATCACTTGATGAATTCTAAATGTTTGTTTGTCTTGTATGTGTATCATCTATATTGTTTTGGCATTTTAAAATTAATTTCTATACGGAAATAGATTTGTCTTCTCAGGTTCATATTCGAAATGAACAAAAGAACATTAAAGAAAATATCAAAGAAGACGATGGAACCATAGTTAAAAATTTAGAATGCATGCTGAAGGCTATTATTTGTGCATATGTGTGTGTGGATTAGGTGCATATATATGTGTGTGTATCGCATTGAGAGGTAGGATCAGATGAATAGAGAACATTATAATATTTGATTTGGTACAGGAAAAATCAGGTGAAACAATCTTTGTATTTAAATAATGCATCATATGTCAGTCTCCGTTATACATAGCATTAAAGGTAGAGATGCACAAGTCTTTCCAGTTTAAACCATGTGTCTGATTGTTTAGCGGTTGTGCAGGAAGAAGAATCTCAAGGAGAAGCTAAAAGTGATATATATCTTAGTCTAGAGCAAGCCATTAATGATGCTCAGGACTCAAAATGGAAAGTTTCTGAAGAGACGCTGCAAAGATGGAGTGAAGAAGATGAAGCCATGGAGGCTAGATGCAAGGCAAGCTTAATCCTCTATACTTTAGTCTCTCCAAAAATAATATTGAAAAACAAAAGAAAACATTGTTATCTTTATAGCAGATGTAATGATTAGCTGACCATCTGTCATGAAGATACGTGCTACCAAGCTGCTTGCTTTGGTGAACATACGTTACATACCCACTAACCCACCTCATAGTTCATCTACAATCAACCTCGTTAAATCTTGTGGTCTGGCAGGCTAAAGCATTGGAAGAATTGTGTGCTAAGGTGATGCGCCAAAGAAGAGAAATGGAGGAAGAACTTGCAAAAGAAAAGCAAGAAGTAGAAAGTATGAAGAATCAATATGAAGAATTGATTAAGGAACTCCGCGAGGTCCAAGATCAGAAGTTAGTACTTCAGAGCCAAATTGCAGAGTCACAATGTACAGAGAAGGAGTTGGAGGAGAAGATCATCTCAGCAGTGGAACTATTGATAAGTTTCAAGGAAAATAGAGATAGGCTGCGGCTGGAGGTTGAAGATGCTACACGGAAAGTCAAGCAGCTAAAGAAATTGGCAAATGGAGAAGATGATGTCTTATGTGGACCACAATTCCTCTCATTCTCTTTTATGGAGATTAATGAGGCAACAAATGAATTTGACCCATTGTGGAAGATCGGAGAAGGAAGATATGGTAGTGTTTATAAAGGGCTCCTTCGCAATCTGCATGTTGCTATAAAAATGTTGCCTGCTTATGGCTCTCAGGGTCACTTGGAGTTCGAATGTGAGGTAAGACTTAATTCAATAAACATAATGATGGTGTGTTTATGATGTTGGGTTCAGGCTCAAAATAGCATTTTGTTTGTTTGATTATATTCATAAAATAAAACCAATATCTGTTATAGAAACTGGGTTATAGTGTTCAAAGGCCTGCCTTACTGACCGCTTAAAGGCAGGATTTGGTTTCAACTATTTGCAAATTAAATGTTGACTCGCTCATGTATGTGTTCGATTAGTGACTTTGCTAATGCAATGCATATCTATAGTTCTTTTTTGTCTGGTTCACGTACCATATATTACTTTGAAATGTATTATTAGCAAAGTTATTCTTACTATGGGTCATATCTTTCAATTGAATTTCAGGTCGAGATTTTGAGTAGGGTGAGGCATCCAAATTTGGCCACGTTAATTGGTTCATGTCCAGAATCTAGGTCACTTGTCTATGAGTACCTCAAAAATGGAAGCCTTGAAGATCGCCTTGCGTGCAAAGGCAAAACTAAGCCACTTACATGGAAAACTCGGGTGCGCGTAGCAACCGAAATGTGCAATGCCCTTGTCTTCCTTCACTCCAACGAGCCTCCTATAGTCCACGGGAATCTAAAGCCCAGTAAGGTTCTCCTTGATGCCAACTTTGTCTGCAAACTGAGTGACTTGGGCATCTTTCCTTTGATCCAAAAAGGCGAAAAGGCCAACACCTCCTCATTATGGAATACAAGTGACCCAAAACTCACCTCTTTGTACACTGATCCCGAATGTTCTGAGGCTGGAAAGCTTACTCCGGAGTCAGATGTGTACTCATTTGGAATCATACTGTTACGACTTTTGACTGGAAGACCAGCACCGGGGGTTCTGAATGATGTGAAATGTGCACTAGAAAACGATAACTTGAATGCAGTGCTTGACCATTCTGGTGGGGACTGGCCACTTGACGTAGCTGAACAGATGGCTTACTTGGCACTTCAGTGCTGTATGCAGAACCGGTTGAGCCGTCCAAACCTCGCATCAGGGGTATGGAGTGTGCTTGAGCCAATGAGGACTTCGTGTTTGAACTCAGCATCATCCTTGACTCCCAACGAGCTTCCTCGGGTTCCCTCCCACTTTGTCTGTCCCATATTTCAGGTAACATCATGTCCTCTGCATCACTTTTACTTTGAAACTCGAAATTCACTTTTTATCAACGAATATGCCAATAGAGCTGTCTTTCTTGTATTTGCATATGGTTTGTGACCCCAAAATGTGGTTTAAATTTGCAGGAAGTGATGACAGATCCGCACATAGCAGCGGATGGTTTTACGTACGAAGAAGAGGCAATAAGAGGATGGTTGAAAAGTGGACACAACACATCTCCCATGACCAATCTTAAGCTTAGTGACTGCAATTTGGTCCCTAACCATGCCCTTCACTATGCTATTCAGGAATGGAAGCAACAATTGTGATACTTCTCATTTTCTTAGCCTTCTGGAGACAAAAACTACTTGCAAACACAACAATGTACATAATATTTTTTTGGTCAATGCCAAAATGAAATACATTATTACACTAATGTACTGTTATTAGAGAATAAAGAAATTCAGCTAATAAGTAACTGAAACTCAACCTCTGAGTTGAGGAAGACAAGTATGTATTTATCTAATTACATTAGATTTTATAATATTAACTTATAAAATTAGAACACTCAAAATAAAATATTTAATATA
>JAYMTE010002024.1:0-11988 GCA_036897545.1 Pelargonium fulgidum
AATGGGTTCTCAGAAATATATATATATATATATTGAAAAGAAAATTATATAAAGTAAAACGTTTTTCATGTTGATAGAAAATAAGAAGCACCTTAAATAAAATGATTTTAATATATAAAAATATATACTAACATGAAGTGGATATTTCAAAAAGAAAAAAAATGTTGTGGAATTTATTTTTTTTTAAACGAAAACATGTTGTGGAATTGATGGGACTCAAACAACAATGGTTGAATTAAGTTTTAGGGAGCTTTTATTGGATAAATGTATTTTCATAAGCTTTCGTGAACTAATTTATTTTTAAATACAGTAATAAATTAAAAAATAAACATTTCAATAAGTAGTTTTCATTTTTCATTCTCATAGCTAAGAATTGATTAATTAATTAATTTCCGTAATAACGAGACACAATTAATTGCTGTGACAACTGATACATAGCAATCAAATTCGGTCCCTGCCGACTCTCTCTCTCTCCTTCAGCTCCAATTTTTTTGGCTTTTGTCTCTGCAAGTATCTTCCTTTATTTCAATTTCTGCTCAACTCTCCCAAGATCTAGAGGCCTGTACTTTTGTCAAAAGTCAAACTTTTCTTCTGGGTTTTCAAGATCTGAATTGTAGCCACAGATCTTGCATTGGATTTCTGATGGGTTGGCGATACAGAGCCGGTTTGTTCCTCATAGCTACTGTTGTTGTTATATGGGTCACCTCTGCTGAAGTTACCCAGGTCGATTTTGCTTACTTTTGAGTTTCTGTTCTTAATTTGCTTGGATTTTGTCATGTATATGTGTAGCTTTGAATGTTTTTTTTGTTATTTTTTTATTATGTTTGGAATTGTTGGAGGCTTGAAGTTTGGCTTATTTGGAAATGTACCCATTAGTTTTATGAGTATGGGTTCTTGAATTTGGACTTAAATCTTGTTTTGCCATCTAAAGAGCTTGATGGGTATGGATATAGTTTTTGTTTTTATTTTAGACTTGATGTGTTTGCATGTTTGAAATGGTTGGGAGCTTGAAGTTTCACTTATTTTGAAATGTGTAGCTTTGAATGTTTTTTATGTTTGAAATTGTAGGAGACTTGAAGTTTGACTTGTTTGGAAATGTACCCATTAGTTTTATGAGTATGGGTTCTTGAATTTGGACCTAAATCTTGTTTTGCCATCTAAAGAGCTTGATGGGTATGAATAAAGTTTTTGTTTTTATTTTAGATTTGATGTGTTTGCATGTTTGAAATGGTTGGAAGCTTGAGGTTTCACTTGTTTTAAAATGTATCCATTTGAAGAATTTGGCATATCTTTCTTGCTTCAGAATTTGAGCTTCACGAGCATCTGTTGGGTTTTATGTCGAATCACGGGAAGCTTTGTTCATTTGCTAGGATACTATGAATCAAAACTAAATGGAAGTTGGAAAGAAGGGTTTCACATTTTAGGGAGGCAAGCAAATGAAGTCTTCATATTTTAGATGAGTTGTATGTCTCTGTCGACGTGTAAAACTGATTTGAACACTTCATATTCTTAAAACTAGACTTTGCCTTGTATCCAATTTGGATCCATTGATGTACTTTATGGCCATCCATTCTAAAAACCATCGATCTTATGGAGATGGAATAACAACTACTAGCTCTTTGAATACGTATGAGCTGTGGGGAATGGTGTGGGCATTTTCCTTCTACATATGGACCATTGCAGGCATGTCCTTCTGCAAGCGGACCAGTGACCAGCAGAGAGGTTACTCAATTGGGTCACAGGCCCAGATCAAAACCTCCTTTGGAACGATTTTAAATTTCAAATATTGGGGTACATACAAATGCTTGGCCTCTTCCCATACTAAAAGCTCTAACATTTTTTATTAGGGTTTCACTTGCACCATTATGTGTAGCTTAATCCTTTTATATTTTTCCTTTGTGAGGCTTTTTGTTCCCATTACTTCAACAAGTATCCTAGCTAGGTTTATGCTCCTTGTTTTGTTGTTTTTGTGGAGTTGGAGCCTACATTTGCTCCAAATAATAAAAAGTTTTTGTACCATTTGAGAGGATTTGATCATATGTATAGTTGTTTTTTTTTTTTTTTTTTTTTTTTTTTTTTTTTTTTTTTCTTTTTCAATTTTTTTTTTTTGCCTTTTGCAATGCTAGTGCTGTGCACAAACTATATATATATATATATATATATATATCAAACTGTTATAACTGACCAACATCTTGAAAACAGGGCATTTTTACAGACTATAAGCAGCCATTTGCGGTGACATATCTTGGAGCTTCCCTCATGGTAGTTTACCTCCCAATAGCATTCCTTAAGGATTGGTTGTGTAATTTACTGAAACGCCGTTCTTCTAAAAGAGGTAAAAATGCAGAAAACATTAACATCAATGAATCTTCTGCTGGACTTGCTTCACCCCTAAAGTACATTGGAGGTCAGAACATCTTTGAAATGGAACTTCAAGCAAATTTGACTCGTAAAGATAGTGAAGCAGACTTATCAAATGAAGAGGGAATACCACTGGTCCTTAAACATAAAGATGATGTAAATGTGTTGAAACACGACAAAATGCTAACCACGAAAGAAATTGCTGCTTATGGATTTTACATTGCCCCTATCTGGTTCGTTACAGAGGTAACTATCTTGGCTACTTTTCTAAATATATATTTTTCTTTTCTGTTGGAAAATTGATGCTATGAGGTTTTGATTCATAGTGGCATGTATTTATGTGAATGCTTAACGCTAATAATGGACACATACTAAAACCTTCAACCCCCATCTCGTCTGAACCATTTCTAATGCAACTAATTCTGGTACACACATGGGCTGAAAATCTTACAAGGAGATATTAATGTTTAGAACAATAGTGCTACTATACTAGTTGAAATAATAGATTGAGAGTGGTTAGCAATGTGTAAATATTTCAGAAAGGGGTGCGAGGGAGCTCGCCTCAATATGTATCATTCCGGCAAGCAATCCTCTTATGGGACAAATAGGTTGGTGAAACTATCGAGGGTTTCTTCTAGTCGTACTGAATCAGGAAAGAGTTAATGTTAAAATACTACAAATGAATTGGAAAATATTCCTTTCGTGAAGGTTCGTACAAAGAGAAGAGAGAGAATGCTGTTGGAATTCGTCTACTTTTATATTACCAACATTAGAGAGCATAGGAATGAAGAGTGTTTCATGATTCTTGGATGCTGAACTTATGCCTTAGTTACATTTACTTAAATCATGCATGGTAATATTCCATCTGTCTTGTAAACATTAAATCATTACCCTCATTGACCTATATCTGTGCTTACATCACTCTCTTGTTTTCTAGTGTTAGATTTTTCTTTTTCCACAAAATTTATTGGTTCCAGTGAATATACTAGAATAAACTCAGAGAAGAGTTATGTTTATGTTTCTTGTTGTTGTTTGCAGTACTTGTCAAATGCTGCACTGGCACGCACAAGTGTGGCAAGTACGACAGTATTATCCTCAACCTCAGGGCTCTTTACACTTTTCATTGGTGCATTTCTAGGCCAAGATTCTTTGAATGTATCGAAAGTTGTAGCTGTGTTCGTCAGCATGGCTGGAGTTGCCATGACTACGCTGGGAAAAACGTGGGCTGCAGATGATTCGCAGTTAGGTACTTCGGCGTAAGTGTCTCCCTCTATATATTTGTTGGTTACACAATTTATAGTTCTGGTTTAAAACTTATATTAGATTCCTCACTTCATAGTTAATCAAATAAAGGAAGTTCATTGGTTCTGTGCCACTAATGATGGCATTCACATAATATGATCAATTTGTTTATTTGAGTTTTCCTAAATATGCTCACCCTTACTATATGAGAGTTCCTCATCTCATACCCGAGATCTCCATATTGGAAGTCTTAAGTTGTAACCATTGGGGTGTCCCCTTTAAGGCTCTTTCATATTTCAACACATTTCTTGTAATTCACATGTTTCATATCACTTTTATCTTTCTGATATATATTGAGCTTGCAGTTGAATATAAATATTTAATGCATTCAGGGATAGCAAGCGCTCTCTTGTTGGTGATCTCTTTGGCCTTCTGTCAGCTGTTTCATATGGACTATTTACTGGTTTGTAATTGCCTCTCTCATTTAACTATTGGTAACTCTACTCATGTTGAATTTTTGAGTTAACATGATTTACAATTTAATGCTTCAGTTCTTCTCAAAAAGTTTGCCGGTGAAGAAGGAGAAAGGGTGGATGTACAAAAGTTGTTTGGTTATATTGGACTTTTCACACTTGTAGCACTGTGGTGGCTTGGTAAGGCTTCTCTTATTAGTATTCTCATTCTGGTGAGAGTAAATGAGTTTTGAGTATTTCTTATTTGGTTGCAACCCTTGTTTTGATTTCCCTTGCAGTGTGGCCACTGTCAGCCTTAGGAATTGAACCCAAGTTTACAATTCCTCACTCTGCTAAAATGGATGAGGTTGTTATTGCAAATGGTTTAATCGGAAGTGTCCTCTCAGATTATTTCTGGTTGGTGGATGTCTTTTTCTTTTCTGTACAATGTGATCTATTTGATCTTTGTTATAATAAACCATGAATTTTTCTCCACTCTCCGTAGGGCATTATGTGTTGTATGGACAACCCCACTAGTGGCTACATTGGGCATGTCTCTCACTATCCCACTTGCTATGGTGGCAGACATGATGATTCATGGCCGTCACTATTCAGCTATTTACATCCTTGGCTCAGCTCAGGTAATGACAAAAGCGTATATAGTCTTCTCAAACACTGAACTTGGAATAGTCAGTTGTAGATAATACACCCTCCGTCTCAAAATAATTGTTTTGGTTTCTTTTTGGAGAGAAATTAATAAGTTAGTGTTGAACATTAAATAAGAATACTACTAGTAATTTATGTATAACTAACTTCATAAAATAGAAAGAGTACACTCATTTTGGGATGGAAAGTATGTTACCAATGACGGGCTTTTTTTAAGTATTAATTACTATGGAAGTCTTTGTATATTAGATGTTTGGACTTGACTTGAAAACTGAAAAGTTCTAACTGACTTTTATCGGCTGAATCTTGAATTTAAACATTTTGTTATGCCGAACTGATTTTTAGACCCTGTCCTAATTATCAACTCTTATAATTTTGTATTTGTGACCTTGTCCATGAAAAGTGTCTTAGATTGGATTAATGGATTAGTTTCTTATATTATACTATCAGCTTAATGAGTATATCTTTCTCAGATTGGTTCTCAATAGAGGGAATTGCAATGAGTCGACTCAGTTCTAACAAAATGGATTTTACTCGTTCCCAGCATGATGTCTCTAACAATCTTCAACTTTGCAGGTATTTGCAGGGTTTGTGATAGCTAATCTTTCAGATTGGTTTGCGAAAAAGTTGGGATTGTAGCACTTGCTCAAATTAAGACTTACACGACTACCCTTTTTTTTTTATTTGTTCGCAAAAGTCTCCCCTCCCCTGCCGTGCAGGCTAGTATATCTTCCCGATTTATCGATTAGAGGCTTCATTGTAAAGATTGATGAAAGAAAAAGAAGAAAAGAAAAGAGATATAAAGAGTAATTATGACTGCAATTGGGATCCACAGTGATGTTTGTTTTGTTGTATTAGTTGTGTGTTGGATTGGCGAGTCCTGATTGTAATATACATTTTTTTTTGGTTAAATGGAAAGGTGTATTCTCAAACTGCATTTTGTACATATTGAAACAAACAGTTCACAAAAGCTACTGTTGTTGTTCACTGATAATTTGAATTGCAACTCTTGTATTTTTGTTGGGCTATAAATCTTCTTCTTTTTCTTGTGTATTCCTAAGATCTAACAATAGGATACACAAATTAGTCTAAGAATAATGCATTGCACTGAAATTCATCTTCCGCATGCTTGAAAGATTGAGAGCAAATGTAAATAGTTCTTCGTCTTTTGTCTGGTTCCAATAAGAACATGTTTCTAACACCTTCTTTGCTCATCATCATTCAATATTTCTTGAACCGAAACGTTAAAGTTGGCAAAAGGGTACCCAAACCGTCAGGTACTCGAAACCCATCCTTTTTTAGGTTGGGTTAGGGACATGTTTGATATAACATTTTTGGATCAAGTTAGAGACGGGCATACACAAAAAAATAAAAATGTTTTATACCTGAAACTCAATTCTAACCCTACCCAACCTTGAACACCGTATAGGGTCGGGTTAGGGTTAAGGTTTCATCGATACGAACCTGACCTGACCCAAACTCTTGTCACACCTTACAACACATCAACGGTAAAAACTATATTTTGTGCCTCAATACTGAAAAGAAAAGAAAAGAAAAATGTTGTTATCTCAAACGGGTTTGGGTAGGATATAATACCCGTTTGATATCCAAGTGGACTTTAGCCGATTGCAAAAAAGCACAAAGCTTCTTCGCAAAGTGGATCTGCAAGTGCGAGTAGCACAAACTGAAACTGCACCATTCTTTTCTTCTTCTTGTTTTCATCTATTACCTCAAATCTCAAGCTTCAATCATGGAATCGATCTCTGGATCTCGATCGCTTGCTCTCCTTCTTTTCTTGAATTTTTGTTTTTCTCTGCTCCTCTCTTCAGCCCTCGCTTCTTCACCAGGGTACGTCTCTCCTCCTTTTAATTCTCTATCCCTAATTTTCTGATTGGATTCAGAGAGAATTGTAGGCAAGAAAATGGAATGCGTATTTAATTTTGATTTAGTTTGAGTTTCTAAAATTATTATTTTTGAATTTCCTCAGTTCTCTCAGTGGTGTACTGATCCCGAAGTCTTTATTGATACTATTTATTCGTTTGATTATTTTGACAGGTCTGGCGATGGATATACCATTAATGGTCGAGTGAAGCTCCACAGTATGTTTTTATAATTAAAAAAAAACACTTGTACTTTTGTTTCCTATGCTTATAGTTTTTCTTTTTTCTTATTGATTTTGGTTCTTGCTTTGTTTGAATTGTTATTTTTTGCACAGTAGAGTTGAAACTGTATGTTAGATCAATACATGATTGGTGAATTTTAAGGTTACTTTAGTTTCATAGATTTGTTCTCAATTCCATGATATTTGGATATATGAATATATATATATACAGCGGCCAGTGGGTAGCTTTCCCAAGTTAGTCCTGTGAATTTGTTAGAGGACCACTTAAGCTGAAGCCCATGGGGTGGCTTGAACTTCTAAGCTCTCCAGTAGGTGAGAGGAGAACCAATTTAGCTGAAGCCCAAGCTTTTTCGGATAGGACTTGGATGTTTGTCGAGCTTTCCTTACAGTTATTGATTGTTCTTACATTAGGATTACATTAGACAGTGCAGGTTGCTTGACCTTGATTTGGATTAACTTTGCTTTTGAGTTTGAATTTAGATCATGAGCTGTATGATCTGAAATTTGAAGTCTATGTTTGTTGTCTGTAGAAGGGAGGTGGGGAAAAAAAAAAAAAGAACCTTTTGTGTTCAGTATACTGCTTTGTGCATTTCTTCTGTATTAGTATAATATATTGGTTGCCGGTTTCTTAGTTCATTCAGTTAATTAATGGTCTTATTTGGCAGGTTTGGGATCAGCAAAAGGGTTTGGTACCCCTGGAAAAGTATCAAACTTCAAAATTGTACTTAATGGTGGCCAAATGGTTACTTTTCTGAGGCCTGATGGATATTTCTCATTGTATCCTGCTGTTTCTCTCCGCTCCTAATAAATAGATCCTAGATTTATGACACTTTGGCATGTCTTTTTTCGCATTAATCATTTAATTGATCCACTGCATCTTCTCATTGCATTTATCCTTTTGTTTATTGTTACTGTTTTATTTCTTAGATGGTGTCATTTCTCGTTGCAAGTGCCTACTAAATTATTCTGTAGACACTCTTTAGGATTCCTTAATGTTTTTAAAGTCATAATGTACCAGCAGGGACTCATCTAATTGAAGTGGCTGCAATAGGCTATTTCTTTTCTCCCGTGAGATTCCTCTATCTTCAAACTTTGTTTGAGTTGCTAATGGTTGAATACTATGAACCAGATTTCTCATGATTGTATTGCCTTGTGGTGTTAAGGTTCGAGTTGATGTCAGTGCCAGAAACCCGGGCAAGGTGCAGGCAGCACTGACAGAGAACAGGAGGGGTCTGACTGAGTTGGTTTTGGAGCCAATGAGAGAGGAACAATATTATGAGGTTGATCATATTAATCTTCTGTTCTCATTTTTAGTTCTGGTTTGTTGATGAATTTTCATCTCATGTTATTCCTCTCGTTGCAGATAAGGGAGCCTTTCTCTATAATGTCTCTTGTCAAAAGCCCAATGGGCCTGATGATGGGATTCATGTTGATTGTGGTGTTCCTAATGCCCAAATTAATGGAGAATATGGGTAAAGTACTCTGATATTTCATAACATTTTCATGTCTAATGAAATCGCCTATGGCTTTGGGGTTTAGTCCTTATGTTCATCTACATAGTATCGAGTCATGGGAATAGCCAGACTATTCTCACCGTAGAGCCTCCTAATCATGCCTGAAGTTAACATGGCTAGATAGTTTCTATTACAATAATCACATACATCTGGTAGTCAAATCATACATGAATGTGTTAGCATATTTTGGATTATTCTTTGCCTGTTCTGTAAGTTCCAACTTTTGAAATACTTGCATCTTGGTAGAAAGAATTCACAGAAGGTTGCTTGTTTTTGTTCAAGAGTCATTGAATTGGGATGATTATTTAAAAACTTATACTAGTAATGGATAATGTTTTGTATAATAGGTATAAGTTTTACTCGTAGATCGCCTGGATCCTTAGTTTTTAGTTTATCTTCCATGAATATGCTTAAGCTTAATTACTATCTTGCACTTCTAAGTTCAGTCCAAATCCTTGGAACTTTTTGTTGTGGGCATGAATTTGCTAATACATATACTGATATGGCATTCTCATTCTCTCAAAGAGTTAGCTCGGTACTTTATCCTCTATTTTGTCAAAGGATGGGAAGACCATGCCTTTGTATGCCTTGTGGAATTATAATATATAGTGTCATACTGTCATTGGTTCCATTAGTACCACATGAAAACTTTCTGCGGAAAATCATCCCAAAATTGATTGTACCTGTGTGTAGCTAAAGGTTATTATTGTTTTCTGAGGTCGCATTTTTCCATTTCTATTTCAGACTGTGCTGACTTATTTTCAACTAAGAAAAGGTTCCAAAATAGTCGTTGTAATATCCAATTTCTTTATGATATAGTCTTGAACTCACTACATTCCTATTTTAACCTTGCTGTCCTAATCCATCTAAATTACTGCTAAATTGTCTTCTTTTTTTTTTTGCTGCCATGTCCACTCACTTTAGCGGTAAGTTTAAATGGATCTGGACGCCAATGGCTAAATTGGAACAGGATGAATTTTTTTGGACTATTTAAGTAAAAAGTAACGACGAAGTACTAGGTGTAATAAATGGGACAGTATAGGGACTACTTTAGAACTTAATCCCTTCTAACTAAGGTAGATAGGAGCAATCTTTGTACACCAGCCCTTCACTTGCTTTACCAATGATCTTCCAATTCGTGAAACCGGAAGCTATTATTTCATTGGATATATGAGTTTGCCGTATGTAATATAAATTCTCACATAGCAAGTCTATTGTGCAATGTAAGCTAAGAAAGGCAATAGATTATTATGGCATGGTTTCATTTTCCTTATTGATTAGAATAATAATATGTATGTATTGTAACAGATCCTGAAGAAATGAGGCGAGCTCAAGAGGAAATGAGGAATCAAGGAGTTCCCTCTCTAGCAAGCTTGTTACCTGGTGCTGCAAGGAGCAGTTAGAGATCAATTTGAGGACGAAAAAGGGGCGCTACATTTTCCATGTATGCTGGCTAAAATATTTGAAAAATTACTGTGGCTGGTCAGCTTTGATGTTGCAACCAATACGGTGTCGGTAAAAGTTCATCAAACTACATTACGAATTCACTGTATTCTTTGCTGTGGTATTTGGATGCCTCTGCCTGCCTTTTTTTTCTGTACTTTAGCACATTCCTTTGTTAGCAGTACTACTCATTGTTACTTGTTAGGTTTTGTTCACAGCTGGTTTGTGGATTTTGTAATTTCTTCTTATTAACACTATGAAAAGGAAATTATAGCATCACTTATTCATATTGGATGTGTGGGGAGTTTGTGATTATTCCATAGAAGGAAAATATTGCATTATTATTATTCTATTTTTGACTCCAATATGCATTACTACCTTGTACTAATGTTCCAAACCCAAGTTAAATTAGTCACTTGTCTTGCGCTTGGCACATTAATTTTCCCTCAAAGTGCAGGACTTGCATATTTTAGTGCTGGACTATGCAAAACTTGCTTTTTTGGGTGCTAGTTTTTACAAAATTTACATTTTATAGCAATAATGATCCCTCCTTGTTCTTCACTTATTCCTTGCTGTAATTTGTAACTTGGGGGCCGATAGAGCACATACTTGCTCCCAAGGGACTCGGGTTTACTTGAATTAGTCACAAACTTCGGCAACTACAACGTTGCATCGTTGACCATGATGTGTTTTCATCTCTTAACGTGTCTTGTTTATAATTGGTCGAAAATATTTTTCGATATTTTATGTATCATGATACAATAATTATAGACTCACTTTCAAATTTCGGTACAATGCAACATATTATACTATTGTGAACAATCGGAATATATGGATTCAAAAACTCACTGTCTTTTCTCTAGCAAACTTGCTACAAGAATCATTTTTCCCATTATTCATTTTGTCACCTTCTCTGACATTGCAAAATTTAGCACTCCTTATTTTCTCCATCAACAACCAACTCTTCTTTAATTAGATTTTCCTCTAAATTTATTCTAGCTCTCTTCACATGACTAAAAATTTCTCTACCCAATTGATATAGAATTATTTAATAAGATGTTTGTATGCAAGTTCTTTAATTATGTAATATTTGACTAGACCCACATCATTCTACCATTTAACGTTTCCAAGGTAAGTCATCAAATTTAAATTCATACGTCAAAAACCCCCTTTTGTGATAGTTTTCTTGTAGATTTTGACTTTTGGTTGGTGTGAAATAAATATCTTAAATAGGCAAATTAGATTTTGCTCTTTTTCACTTGCTTCTCCTCTTGTGAAGGTCTTCACATACATGGGAAGATGATTTACCACTAGCAATATTTTTTATAGATATTGTTTCTATAAACTTTCTGTGTGCTGTATTTAGGAGGTAACATTTCATGCCATAATTATGTTTATGTACATTATTTTAAAAAAAAAAAAGTAGACATCTACAGTAAAAGTCAATAACAGTTCAACACATTCATGTGGAGAGATAGAGACTTTAACCATAAATAAACTCCGAATAAAAATTAATTTGAGTGTAATAAAAGGCTTAAAAGTGTCAATGTGAGTATACGACCCCGCTTAGGAACCACATGGTTAAAAACAAAAAAATTAACATATCTGGAAAAAAAAAATTTGAAGGGTAGACTATCATAAAATTAAGAGTCATATATCTTTATATAAATTATATTTTTTCTAGAAAATAATATTTTGTTTCCTACTCTGACTTTATATTTTTATTCTAAAAATAATATATTGTTTCCCAAAGGACTCATATTTCATATTCCTTTTCCTAATAATTAATATATTGTTAACTTATATAAATTGAATGCTAGTGAAGTTTTTCTACTATATTAACTATTAATATTTCATATTAATTTTCCTAGAAAGAATAATAATATCTTACCATATACATAATACATTTGATCACAGTGTAATATATATATATATATATTATCGTAATCTCACTGTCATAACAAATTTAAAAGATATCTACTAACAAAAAAATATTAATATTAAAAAACACCCATTTTATGACAAAAATTGAAGAGAAACAATTTTTGTGTATTTGTGCTCTATTAGGATAACAAAAGAAGAAAGAGACATTCGCACCCAGCGGCTTTGCCGCCGGACCTTAGTCTGTCCACACACCAACCCAGCCCGCCTCACCCCTTCGCGTCTTCTACTCCCAACCGCCTGTCTC
>JAYMTE010002025.1:0-11986 GCA_036897545.1 Pelargonium fulgidum
TTTTAATTTTTTTTAACGGAGTTAGTTGATTTTGACGGAATCCGTCAGTTTTTTAACGGGAGGGACTAACATGAAACAAAATAGATAGTACAGAGACTGTTCCAGAACAAAGTAAAGTTTAAGGACTAATTTAGAACAAAATGGATAGTTCAGAGACTAATCCTGATCTTTTACCTTGTATTTTTGCCACGTTCTTTTATGGAGTCATTGATTATTTGCCTTGTGATTCTTTAATGGTAGTTCTTATGTTGAATTAACTGAGTTTAGTTACTATTCTGTTAGTATTGCATTTCCAACTGTCAGACACATTGGTTGGTATTTTTATTTAAATTCAAAAGGAATTGTGGTCTTGTTAGTTTCATTTAAAACCAGGGTCTAATAATTCTTTGCTTTAGTTTTTGTGATAGTTTGTTCTTACTTGTTAGTGAACTATATCCATGTCTTATTTATTATTATCTGTACCTATTATTGTGTCCTTTCTGTTTATAGTCTTGATTTATATAGGCTTCCCAAGTAGAATGTCATTCTTTTGCATTGATTTTTATATTATCTTGTTTAGTATCTAGGCACCGGACACTCATGAACATATATGACAAGGCTCCAGTGGTTGATAAGGATGTTTTTGTGGCCCCTAGTGCATCTCTCATTGGCAATGTTCAGTTGGGACGTGGTTCTTCCATTTGGTATGGATGTGTATTGAGAGGTAATTCTTATCATTATAAAACCTGAGGATTTTTATTTTGCCCAATTTCACCATCTAAATGGCTGTGCGACCTATGCAGTCTTTGAATTTCCTTTTCTGTATATATTCTCTTGGAAATATTTTTTAAAAAAAGTTCAAGACTTGACTAGTGATGCAAGAAAAATAACTATGATATCTTGGAATTGGGGAAGTACATTACAAAAATATAATAATGTGGGACCTCTTTATTAGTATTTTTTTTGTTATTCAAGATTTCTGTTGTTATTAGGATATTTGTATTAGGACTCCCCATTTTAAGGGCTGTCATCTCTATAAAAAAAATTATAGAATATTGAATAAACACAAATTATTGAGTATCTGTCAATTGTTTATTCTTCCTTTTGATCCCTTTGTCTCTTCATTTCTAATTTCTCACATTCCATCTTAATTCTATCACACTTCTGTTCCTCTCTAGCCAATTATCTCTCCTATTTCTTCCCATACCTTCCTCCTTTTCTCTCATTCTCTTTAAATTTCACTATTATATTTTTCCTAATCATTTGATAATCAGAGCCAACTATCTCTTCTCTTTCTTCAGGAAATTCTTTCTCCTTTTCAATCATTCTCTTTTTTTTTTATTTTTTATTTTTTTTATTTTTTTTTACTATACTTCATCAGTTGGTATTAGAATCACTTGTCTCTCCCCTTTCTTCAGGAAATTCTTGCTCCTATTCTCTATCAGATTCCCCTATTATATCTATGTCCTACATAATTTAAGTGTTTGGTTTCTAATATGGAGCTGTAGATAGCGAAGCAAAGGTTCTTATACTTATGAGTAGGTAGTGATTGTTTAACCCTAGCTCTAAGTATTATAGTTGGCAATTTGGATCCGTACCTGCGAGCATTTGAAATCCTATCTAACTTAAAACCGATCCGATCCGATCCGATCAATTTTCAGATCAGATTTGTCCTTCAAAAATACGGATTGTATCTGATCGGACAAATTCCGCTCATTTTACACTAAAAATCTTAATTTTTTCCTATCCGATACCTGTTCAGATTGGATTCAGATTACTCTTTATCAATCCTAATAAATCCAACCCGAAATCCAAATTGCCACCTCTACCAAGTATCATATAAAAAAAAAATGACAATTTCAAGAATTTGAGCATGCACTATAATTCTGTTTCAAATGATCAAAATTTCATTAATGTTATTAACATTACGCTGCTGCAGCATATAATTTCATCATTTGCAAGAAAGAAAATATCATTTTTCTTATTTAAGTATCCTTTAGATGTTTTGATTCATGAAGATGCAAAACGTCAGTGATGCACCATAATGTAAAAAGGACATGGCATCAGTTATTATGTCTTGCTGTCAAGATGTTTAAGTTGACGGGTCACGTGAAGTATAGAGTGTCAATGAGAAGAAGCACGTTGGTATAGTAGATTATTAAGTAGCTTAATGCTGATGTGATAATGATCATTGTGCTTTGATAAATGAATCAAGTGATGATTTCTGAATTTTGTAGAGTCTCCCCACTTGTATAAAGTAAGGTATTAAAGATTTCAAATAGTATAGTATAGCTAGAACCTAGACTTTCTTTTAAAATTTAGTGTTGAAGAAAGATGATGCCACAAGTCTATCTTGCCTTTTCTGGTAAGAAATGATGTTTGCATTGGCAGCTATTGAATGGAGGATATCGTTGTTCCTCAATAATGATAAAGAGTTTAAGACAAACAAATTATGATGAAATATTTTATAGTTTTATTCGAGGTTAATTGCCCGTCCGGTAAAGATACGCTTGTTCAGATTGATGTCTTTTATATGGTTTTTTGCATTTGTACTTCCTCAATAGTGTGCTCATGGTTGCATGCCTAATTTCTTTTTTTCTTTTTTAATTATTTAAACTGAGCAATCGCATGTACCATGGGTATAACAGTCAGTGAGAAATCTGTGTTGGTATAGTATATTGTTTAGGTGGCTTAATGCCGACAAGATACTGATCAGTGTGATCAGGGAAATGAGTTAAGTAGTGAAACATGAATTTTGTCGAGACGATTATGTTGTGCATGGGCCACAAGATTCATGGAACTGATCGCTCAACAAATGTTGAAGATAAACAAATTGTGTTGAAATGTAGTACAGCTCTTTTATGCTAAGTTAATAACTCAGCCATTAAAGATAAAACACTTATCCAGAATTTTTCTCTTTTGGTTTAATACACTTATTCAGACTGATGATTTTTTATTATATATTTTTGTTTGTATGTTGCTTGCTCATTTTCTGGTATACTCGCCTTTGCAGGTGTAGTTCCTTTTCTAAATTTCTAATTATGTAAACTGTGTGCAGGTGATGTTAACAGCATCAGTGTCGGGTCTGGAACTAATATACAAGATAACTCCCTTGTTCATGTTGCCAAATCTAATTTAAGTGGGAAAGTTTTACCAACTATTATTGGAGATAATGTCACTGTAGGTGAGGGACATGAGATTATGCTGTAAATGATATGAACCTAATCCAGGTAGGGGTTTTTAAGGATCTTTCCTTTTGCTTACAAACAGGTCACAGTGCTGTACTACACGGATGCACTGTTGAGGATGAGGCATTCATTGGCATGGGATCAACCCTGCTTGATGGGGTTTATGTTGAGAAACATGCCATGGTTGCTGCCGGAGCCCTTGTAAGGCAGAATACAAGGATCCCCTGTGGAGAGGTATGTAGCAGAACCAATAGCTATATTTCCTAAATTTGTGCTTCCAAGATATTGGCAATGGATAAGAGTCTGTTTGCAGGCCTAAAAACTTATCATCTTTCTAAACCTTGAACTGGAAATTCAAGAGTTTTGAAAGGATGGAAAAGAGAAGTTTTATTTGTCAGTCCTGGGTCTTACAGATTATGCTATTTCTAGCACAAGTCCATATGTTAAAGTTGATATGGGAGGTTTCACCACATAGGATAACTCTCACACGAATAGGACTTATCATCCTTAAACTTTGCTACATCTTTGTTTATATGTTTAGAGGTGGACCATATAAAATATAAATGTTTCCATCAATCAATTATTTGTGTGATACTATGAATGCAGGTTTGGGGAGGAAATCCAGCAAAGTTCCTGAGGAAGCTTACGGAAGAAGAGATGGCCTTCATCTCCCAGTCGGCCTTAAATTATTCCAATTTGGCACAGGTCCATGCAGCTGAGAATGCCAAGAGTTTTGACGAAATTGAGTTTGAGAAGGTGCTTCGCAAGAAGTTTGCCCGCCGCGATGAGGAGTATGATTCAATGCTGGGTGTTGTTCGTGAGACACCTCCAGAGCTTACACTTCCTAATAACATCTTGCCAAAGAAGGCTAAGTAGTACTGTATCCCCATGCCCGGGCAGGTCTCTCTTCCTGAGATTTAGCTTCAGTGAAATGTTTTGTTGTAAGTTGATTTGAGGAGAATGGCTGCTTTTCCGATTTCAATAATTTTTTTGGGGGAGCTGGCTTGAATTGTTAAAGATCAAATCATGGCGCGCCAGTTTCAACCTTTTCAGTTAATCAAAAACTCATTTTTATGTATTGTGAGGAAAACTGTCAACACAGCTAATGCTGGAATGTTTGAAGTCATCCGAGAAGGTTACACAGATTTATATTTTAATTGCACATGTTTCAAGAAATAATGGATTTATATACTCTGTGTGTTCTCTCTTAATAAGTTATCTGTGTTATGACCCAAATCTATAGGTCCTTAGCCATGTTATTTATGCATGGTTGTTGTTTCAGTGTGTGGGTTATTTCATATCAAATTGTTGGACTTCAAGTTTTTCAACGTTTTGTTTCGTTATTTCCTCCGCTGTGAGACAAGTTAATCCAATATATGAAGTAACTTGGGTTAAACTGTTTAAACGCTATAAATTTTTTCTAAAGTCTTGAGTTTGAGCTTATGTACTGCGGTACAGAATAAGATATTTAGATTAGAAAGAAAAAACTATCATTGCGGATAAAAAAAAGCTTCAGGCATTGAAATAATATTACATCATCAATTAATACTCATATTCGTCTCAATAATTATAATAAACATTGAGGTTCTACCCGTATCGGTTTATCTTGTGTTGTGGGCAAGATTACGAACATTCAATCCAATATACCATTGCAACATAACTTGGCTATACTACAGATGTAAATCACATTATTTGAACGGTACATAAAGTTATTGTTTTTGACCTTTTCCCCTCAAATTCTATCGTTTTCCAAAATATCGAATTTTTTATTTTTTATTTTGTCTTTCTGCGTGCTCGGCACAGACTGACGCCGCAGATAGGGGAAAAAAAAAAAAAAAAAACAGTAAAATGGAGCTAAAAACAGAGTCGAAGTGAAGTGAAGTGAAGTGAAGCGGAAAGAGGAGAGTGAAGATTTAGGCGTGAAGTGGAGCCCTAGAAGCTTCCATTTTCATGGACAATCTACAGCATTATCGACATCCAGACAGAGTTTCCGGGAAAAATTCTAACGGAGACGGCAATGCCAGCTCGGGAGGAGCTCAGACCAGGCAGGGCAACTTCTCCGGGGGTCCGCATAACTCGTTGAACCCTATCCTCTCGCCACGCGTCGAGGATTACAGTGAGATTTTTGGTAGCTTCAACTCACGCGCCTCTTCGATTCCGGTGCTGGATCTTCCGGAGGTCGACGAAGCTAACCTATGCTTCGATGTGCTAAGCTTCGACTACTCTGAACTGTTCGGAGACTTCAACGGCGTCCATTTCGCCCCTTCGTACGAGGAATTGTTTGGACAATCGATGGGCGCGAGCGCGGCTGATTGTTCCTCTGACGAAGCATGGTATGGTCCTTGTTGCTCTTTTTTCCGTGAATTGTTTGACATGTGACTCTGTGACGAGAATGTTTGAATATGTTTCTTGAAATTGCATTAACTTTATGTTCTCTGGTTGAGGCTAGAATTAAGCTTTTTGTGAGTTCACAATGCTGCTGAAGCAATGTGATCATATGTTGTTTCTAGGAAAGGAATTTTTATTTGGGTTTGGGGGTTTTCGTTTGCGGAAACTAAGTTAGACATTGATGGATGGGTTTTGCAATAAGAAATACTCTTCAAATAACTTAAACATCAAACAAGAAAAATGGGGAATATCGTAGTAGAATTGATGCATGTGTTGCAACTTGCTGCTATAGGCTCCATGTAGATTGTTTATGCTTCTTCATTTTTTGCGTATCCTTGTTTATGTATGTAAGAAAACACAGTGAAACACAATGAAGATTGTCTGTTAAACTACGTGTTATATTCCTCGTGTACAGGACTCCTGTGGAAACTGAATCTATGTCAGAAGAGTTTGATCATTTTGGAAAAGATCCATGCTTTTCAATTGAAGATCCTAACAGTTCCTTTAGAGGTAGTCCAAAGTTCACTGTATCTTATAATAAAGCTGATCAAAGTACCAGTGAGGAATTGTCGAATGAGTTGAGACGCATGACTCAGGTACAAGCCATTCCTGGATATACTTTCCTAGTTGATCAAACAAATCCCTTGCCAAAAACAGTAAGCAAAAGTCCATCTTTGTCTCTGGCTGACAATAACAGTCGCAATGTGGAACATGATGGGGAAACGATGGGAGTAAAGCAGTTCAGGAAAGTCACATTGCATCCTCATCATGCCAGCGATGGGAGGGAAACATTTGGAATTGATTTGGGACCTCAAAGAGGATATGGCATAGAAGGTTCTCGCTCTAAAGGTTTTATATCCATCTCTGAGATAAGCCTCCAAACCGAACCCTCTCATTTGCCACCTCCCTCTAGATCGCCACCTTTGTTAGATGTCAAAAAGGGAGATGCTAGCAAATCGATACCAAACTTTAAATCCACAAATTCTGATGGGACTTCTGGTTGTTCACCACCTTTCTTTGATGTGGAGGTCGATGCTAGTTCCTCTGCAGCTACCTCAGCTGCAGCTATGAAAAGAGCAATGAGAAAAGCTCAAGCAAAAATGAAAAGTGCAAAAGAATTGATGGAGAGGAATAAGGAAGGTTTTCAAGGAGATACTAAACCAGATTTAAAGAATAGCATAAGTAACGAGGAAAGGCATCTGGCTGAACAATCAGCTGAGGAGAAGCGTGAGAGGAGATCATTTTCATCTCAAGGTTCTGGTAGAACTAATGGTGCTGATGAATGGTTAGACTTAGAAGCAACTCAATATTTTGAACTAGTAAGAACAATTAAACCCAGAAAGGCTGCGAGGCAGGCAAATGAGGAACAGATTTTGGTACACAATTCAAAGGTTTTTGAACATGGGCCGAAGGAAAATAGGGCATACATGGAAACATACGAGCAACCGGAAGAAAATGGTAAAAAAACAAAATCACTTAGGCAGGAGTATGAACTGGAAGAAAAGAAACTAAAAGTCGCTGAAGAGGTCTCCAATTTGGAGGAAAACATTGGGAGACCAAAAGCAGCCAAAGACAGACACAAGCTAAAACAGCATGAGAAAAAGGTGAAAATGGCTCAAGAGGTTCGAGAGTGGGAAGAAACCGAGATAAATTTTGGAATGGCACAGCTTCACTTAGAAACCCAGAATGTAGATGGTGCTGCCAGAATAGAAAATTTTGTAGAGGTTCAACAGAATTTTGAAGTTGAGCAGGCTAAAAAGAACAAGGAAAAAGAGCTCAAATTGAAAGGTGCCCCTAAGACAGAAAATGAAATAAAAACCAACATTCACAAAAGTGGAAGTTATGAAAATGAGAAGAGGGTGAAGGAGGCTCTTCGGCAGGGCGAAAATGAGAAGTTCAAAGACATAATTAAGAGGGAGGAAAAGAAGAAACTGAACGAAGCTTGTGAAAGAGCAGAAAATGAGAAGAGATGGGTAGAGGCTCTTCAGAAGGTAGAGAGTGAGAACAGACTACAAGGGGGATTTGAGCTGGGAGAGGATGAAACGAAACTACAGGAGGCTCATGAATGGGAAAAGAAAGAAAGGAGACAAAGAAAGTATCGTGAAAGAGAAGAAAAAGAGAAGAGATTGAAAGTGGCCTATGAAAAGAAACTAAGGGAAGCTAGTGAATGGGAAGATAAAGAGAGGAGACAAAGAAAGACTAGTGAAAGAGAAGAGAATGAAAAGAGACTAAAAGAGGCACATGAAAGAGAAGAGAATGAAAAGAAACTAAGGGAGGCTCGTGAATGGGAAGATAAAGAGAGGAGGCAAAGAAAGGCTCGTGAAAGAGAAGAGAATGAGGAGAGACTGAAAGTGGCAAGTGAAAAAGAAGAGAATGAGAAGAGACTGAAAGAGGCCCATGAAAGAGAAGGGAATGAGAAGAGACTGATAGAGGCTTGTGAAAAAGAAGAGTACGAAAAGAGACTAAAAGAGGCCCGTGAAAGAGAAGAAAATGTGAAGAGATTAAAATTTGCTCGTGAAAGTGAAGAATATGAGAAGAGACGTAAAGAGGCATGTGGAAGAGAAGAGAATGAGACGACATGTAAAGAGGCTCTTGAGAGAAAAGAGAATGAGAAGAGATGGAGAGAGGGTCTTGAGCAAGAAGAATGTGGGAAGAAACAGTACAGGGCTCAAGAAAGAGAAGATAATGAGAAGAGATTTTATGAGGCTAGTGAAAAGGCAGAGGTTGAAAACAGCGTTGAATTTTGGGAGCAAGGAGATAACATCAAAATCTTAAAAATGGATTTAGAAAGAGAAGAAAGTGAGGTGATGATAATAGAAGCATTTATGCAAAAAGAAACTGAAATGGTATCAAAAGAGGCTACTAGGTGGAGAGAGACCGAGAGTATGCTCAACGACACTTGTGAAAGAAAAGATCTGAAGGGATTGAACAAAGTGCATCAGCAAACTGAGAAGGATGAGAAACTGGATTTGCCTAGTGTGACTAAAAAGGTATATGCTGTTAAAGACAATGGAAATGTTAAGGATGATCCCAAAGATAATGAAAGAAAATCAGATGCAATTATGGAAAATCTAGCTGATGAAAGAAAGAAAGCATCTAGTATAACCCAAGCTAACTCAGAACAAAAAGTGGAAAATGCTGTAGAGTCGCATCTTTTAGATGGCAATGTGCAGAAAGCAGGTGAAGTTGGAATTGGTATGAGACAAACATGTGTTAATAAATGTAGGGAGCATGCATTTTACCAGGGAGGGAACAAACACAAATTCATGTCGACTCAAATGGGCAAAGATTGGGCTGAAAATGGAGGAGAAATAGAAGCTGATCAGCCTGCTGTGTTGGAAATGAAAGGAAACAAGAAGAAAGTAGATAAGCTGGTGAATGGAAAGCATAGCACTGTAAGAATAGAGAAGGATTCAAATAAGACATGTGTAGCTGAAGAGAAAGAAACTGAAAGGATTAAAAGAGAAAGGGAGCTAGAGCAAGAACACCTTAAGAAGATAGAAGAAGAAATGGAGAGAGAAAGGGAAAGAGCAAAGGATAGGATGGCTGTTGACAGAGCAACTCTTGAAGCTCAGGAAAGTGCCTGTGAAAAGGCAGAAAGGGCTGCAATGGAGAGAGCGAGAGCTGAAGCACAGCAAAGAGCACTCATTGAGGCCCGTGAAAGACTAGAGAAGGCATGTGCTGAGGCTAGGGAAAAGTCATTACCTATGGAGGCCAGGCTTAGAACAGAGCATTCTGCAGCAGAGAGAACAACCACAGAGACTCAAGAAAGTAGTGTGTTTGAGGGAAGGGAACGTATAGAAAGATCCATTTCTGATAAATTTTCTGGGTTTTCCAGAAATGGTGGAATGCAACAAAGCTTTTCGTCATCTGTGAGTATACTTTTAGGTTTTACCTGCCTCTCTTTTATTTATTTATCAAAAGTGCATATTTTTCCAACAGCTTTTTAAATGGCAGGATCTGCAAGACCTGCATTTCCAGAGAGCGAGCTCTTTTGCAAGTTCAAGAAATCTGATCTCCTCTGTTTCTGGAGGTAAGTGATTGGTGAGCACTAGCAGTAGTTTTAAGTAAACTGTAAAAGTCCTCTTCTGTTTTTTGATAATTCCACTGAGCAATGTATATTTTTTGCATAAAGCTTCCTATTTTGCTGAGAGATCTGAAGGTATTGAAAGTGAATCAGATCAGAGATTTAGAGCCAGACTAGAGAGGCATCGGCGAACTGCTGAAAGAGCTGTATGATTTTCAGTTCGAGTTTATTTGATCTAAGGTTTTAGTCTCATTTAACTGAAATAATCCAAGATTTTTTTGCCATATTTCAGGCAAAAGCTCTTGAAGAGAAGAATATTCGCGATCTTCTTGCCTTGAGAGAGCAAGCAGAAAGAAATGTATGCATCTTTGGAAAATAATTTTCTTTTATTTATGATTAAAATTGGTATTTTCCACAACTGTCTGGTATTTTGCAGAGATTATCTGAAACTTTGGATGCTGAGGTGAAGAGATGGTCAGGCGGGAAAGAAAGAAACCTGCGTGCATTGCTTTCAACACTGCAATATGTATGTTTTGCTATTTTCAGATCTTGAGGCATTATTTTCTACTGCTAGAACAGTACCAAGCACGTACAGAGGGGATGGATGGCATGTGAAGGTGCATCGGTATTTGTGGATGCACAGACATGTTCCCTAGAAACGATTCTTGGGAATTCAAGTTCGGGGATCGATTGATACTAATTCTGGATATTGGACTTGTCCTAGCTGGATACTTTCCTGCTTGTATGCTTATTACTTATTTAGTCTGGTGCTTGGGCTACTACTAATAAGATAAGGCATCCTATAGTCTAATCAGCTTGAATTAAAACTGTGCTTTGTTGTGCGGCTCTAATTTCAATAGTCCATTGAGGCTCTCGAATGAGCTCCGTAATATGATTACTGAAAGAGAAATTTTATATTACGAACTGATTTAGACTGACAGGAACTCATGTTCATAATGATGCTTTTCATGAGATTGGTCCTTTGACCTCCTTTGTTTGCTTTTTCCTTTATTTCCCAATGAATAAGTACAACTCTATCTTCTCTCCAGTTCTGTAACTCTTGCATGGTTATAATTTTTCTTCATTGGCAGATTCTCGGGTCTGATAGTGGTTGGCAGCCAATTCCGTTGACAGAAGTCATAACTAATGCTGCTGTTAAGAAGGCCTATCGAAAAGCCACTCTTTGTGTTCATCCTGATAAATTACAACAACGAGGTGCAAGCATACATCAAAAGTACATTTGTGAAAAGGTTTTCGATCTGCTAAAGGTTTGTTACTGGTACAAAGTATTCATTACAACTTATGCTGCTCTCGCCTTTCATCCTTCTGAGCATATTTTATTATCAATGAATGCTAGTTCACGTTAGACAGTTTGAGGCATATAATCACTAGCATCCGTCTAAAATAAGTGAGACTTGTTTTCAAAGAATTATACTTGGATTAGCCACTGTTTTCCATCTCCCAGTTTAACTTACTACTCTTCTGTTGCATCATCATTATACCTCATCCTATCCCCAGTCATTCTGCTTTACGATTATTAGCTGTGATCGAAATTTCTAATTACCCACAATTACTGATGATTTTATTATCTTCATTCGTACATCTAAACATTCCACTCCCAAGCCTAAACGCTAACATTCAAAGCATGAACTTTTACAAATGAACTTTTACATCTTTATGACCCTTCTCTTACCTTCCTTGGTCTGTCTGCAGGAAGCTTGGAACAAATTCAACTCAGACGAGTGGTAACCTCTGCCCATGTATGTATATTGATGAATGTCTAATTTCTAGTAAATATTGCTGACGAAATTGTAGTCTAGATGTAGCTTGTGAAAGTTTAGAAAAGCTCAGAACATAGCTGTTACATGAATCAGTGAAAGAGAGGCTGTTCCTGGCTCAACATCCACACAGCTTGTGAATTATATATGATTCATTTTCTGCTGAGTTTGAGTAAAAAGTTTTTCATGATAAAAATGATTAAAAAGTAGGATTAAAATAATTATACAAAGAACTTCCTTAGTAACAAGGGGATTGAGGCACATCAGTTTGCATGAAAAAACACATTTTTGGGCTCACATATACCAATCTGTCTCGTGCTTTTTTTTTTTTTTTTAAAGAAAAGGTTAACCCTTGTCAAGTTATTCTCGTTTGGGTGAAAATGAGAACTGAAAAATTGTAGGTTGATTGTATTATATTGTTCAACTACTCTAGTCAAGAAAAAAATGAACAGAAAGGAAAGTCCATATATATTGGCAGGGTCAGATGATGAAGCACACAATTTGGCAATAATTTAATACTTCCTCCGTCCCAAAATGATTGTTCTATTTTTATGTTTTGAAAAAATTAAGAATTATAAGATAATTTAATGTGTTTTTAATATTACCCTCACTATTCCACCTACACC
>JAYMTE010002026.1:0-11981 GCA_036897545.1 Pelargonium fulgidum
AATACATAAGAGGAGGTGACAGTGACTTCTACAGGTGTAGAAGTGTTCCCAAACAAGGCCTTAATGGTAAAAATGTTGTTGCCAACTTTACACTCCAAAGTGTGATCGTTGACTGACAATTCAAAGTTCCAAACTCCCCCCACCAAACCAACCAATGCTCTCTTTCAAATTCTTTATCGGACTTTAGCATATGGAATTCATGTTTTTAATGATTTCTAACAAAAAAATTGTCATTGATGACGATTTGGTATTTGTGACGATGTTAAAACATAGTAATTGCGTCATTAGTTAGTTGTATGTATTATTGTGTGTATTGTACTGTGGAGATTGGTTGAACCCATATTAAGACCCATATGTGGATGGTTTCAGCTTCAAGAGTACATTTTAAGCCATAGCAAGGTGTTGTAGTGCAAAGCCAAAAATTCAATGTGTATCACTGCACGTATTGATTATGTGCTGTTCGATAATGATATATATATATATATAGTATTCGATTAGAAAAACACTCCGTCTATTTTAAAATGTTCGTTATTTGTTATTGTTTTTATTTTAAGAAAAATAAAAAATAAATTAGTCAATGTGATACAGTTTACTCTTGTATTTTTTTTTATTATATATATTTAAAAGAAACTTGAGTATACTAAGTTATTATAATAAAAAAATTGCAATTTACACTTGATTAGCTTTCTAAAACAAAAGAAGACATTAATTTTAGAACAAAAGTCCAAGAAAAAACCCCTTTTGAGACAGACTGTAATATCACCATTTGTTTTCAACTTAAATATCTTATTTATTTAAAAAATTTGTTTTGAAATAATTGTTTTGTTTATCTTGAATTAAATTTATTATTTAGTTCTAATAAGGTGGCAGTGGCATAATTGATATTATGGGAGTATTTGAGGAGGGAATTAAACAGGCAGGTGACGAGATACATGACGTCATGCTTAAGTAGGAAGGAGAATTGGGTCTGGGGGTTGGGTTGGGCGACCCATATTTCCATGATGTGGGCCCGAGCAACCATGGACAATATCAATCTAAATTTATGAGGTCCCACGTAGCTTTCACTAACTTCATGTCCTGGCCCATTCTCAATCCACCTCACGCGCCACTCCGCATATTTATCCTACAAAGCAAAACCATGCATCTTCTTGCTTCTTCACTTTCTTGCCATGATAAACAGTGCCATTTGCATGATCTATTTTCACCTCTTAACTTATTATGCTTTCATTATTGCCTCCATATCACAAATAAAAATAAAAATAAAAATACTAAATCTTTAATTTTTTTAATTTTTATATGAATAAATTAAAAAGGTGAGTGAGTGTGGTACACGCACTTTGACAGTATATCCCAAAAATAAAGAATTTAAAAAAGAATATAAATAGGTGGGTGGAAGTGGAGGTGGAAGTAAAATAAGTGTGAGTGATGGGAAGGCAACCTTGCTGTGACAAGCTAGGAGTGAAGAAGGGTCCGTGGACCGCCGAGGAGGACAAGAAATTGGTGAACTTTATCCTCACCCACGGCCAATGCTGCTGGCGGGCCCTCCCCAAGCTCGCCGGGCTCCGCCGCTGCGGCAAGAGCTGCCGCCCCCGCTGGACCAACTCCCCCCGCCCCGCCCTCAAGAGAGGCCTCCTCAACCAAGCCGAGGAGCAACTTGTCATTGATCTTCATGCTCGTCTTGGCAACAAGTAATTCCTTTTTCTATTCCTTTTCCTCCATCTACAGTTTACGAGTGTTTATGGGCGGGTTATCCGCATGTTTATGAAAATGGATAACTCGAACAGCTCTTTGCGGGTCAGAGTACTTTTACAACCCACGAACTACCCATTAGTTATATATTTTTGAACGGTTTGTGAGTTGTGGTTTGCAAAACGGAATCCGCCAAATACATATGGTATATGGTGCAAATCTAATTACAAAATCACAATCTAATTAAGTCTTATATTAATTTGCACTGCAACGATCAAGACACACATCTTCACATGAGAAATCGTGAGTTCAAATCTCATTGCGTCGGGTGAGATAGAGTTTTAAGTTAAAAAAAAAAAACTACCTCTGTTGTATAGCTCAACTAATAAATAAAAAAACTACATTTTTTTCTTATGTGTATAAGAAAATTAAAACATAAGAGTAAAGATAATGCAAAATTAATCTAGTTCCCAAAGAAATGTATCACTTAATAAAATAATTTAGTCAAGAGGCTCAAACATAATTGTGACTCTTATATAGAATTTTAGTTAGTTGGGTGGATAAGTTATGTGTAGGTTGACTTTTTAATGAATATATGACCCACCCAATAAAAAATGTAAGTTGAGTTGGACTAAACCGTAAAATAGTCGGTTTAAAATTAGACTGTTTTCTAACATTTTAATTGCAGATCGAACTGATGAATGGACGAAATATCGATATTTTCCTAACGTATTTACTGACTCTCATGATTTGGAATGACAATCATAGTTTTTGTATTGATGGTATAGTTTATTAAAGGTTCCGTTTTCTTTTTATATGTAGATGGTCAAAAATAGCTGCAAGATTGCCGGGGAGAACCGACAACGAAATCAAGAACCATTGGAATACCCACATCAAGAAGAAACTCATCAAGATGGGAATAGATCCGATTACCCACGAACAGCTCCATAAAGAAGCGCCGTCTCCTTGTTCAGGCGGTGCCGGAGATCCCATCTCCGGCAAGAATATTGATGATGAGGAGGAGACACCAAAAGCTTCAAATAATGAGAATCCAACAACAACAACTACAACAGTTGATCAAGATGACCCATTATTGTGGTCAGAGACTAACAATCTACTAGACGACTTCTCATGGAACTTCTTAGCCAGCAGTACTTGTCCTGAACAGTTTAGTGATTTTGGGTTGTCTTCTTCCAATTCATCGGAGGACAATTCTGGGTGGTTAATGGATTATCAGAATCTTATTAATGGAGATAATGAGGTGGACTTTGGCCTCGTTTTTTCCACTGAAATATATGAACATAATAAATACTAGTTATTTTGCACTACTCCACTGTTAAAATCTTGTGACCATCATGAAAATTGAAACCATTGTTATTTGTTAACATATATGGGTTCACTTCAAATTCCATATATCAATTGTGAAAAGTTAGTTTTTTTTTTTTTTTTTCATTAGATGATAACATTTTTGCAATTATTTGTTAACATATATGGGTTCACTTCAAATTCCATATATCAATTGTGAAAAGTTAGTTTTTTTTTTTTTTTATTAGATGATAACATTTTTGCAATTGAAGGTACGAACTTTCACATGTTCTCTTTGTTTTGACGTACATAGCTTGACTTTTGTTACTGAAAGTGGGTTGTGATAGATGATTGATTTGTAGCAACCAGTTCAAGTTTGTAGATTTACCTATTTTTCCATGAACAGAAAATAGTAGTTCAAACCTTAGGGAATGCGGCGGCAACAAAACTTAATCTTATGGTCATTTCCGACATAAATGAAGATTAATTTCTACGATACTACTCAAATATACTAATCATGTACCTCGATTGCAAACCCATTCTAAAAGTATGATGTTTAAGAAAGAAAATTTTCTCTTACCTATGTTATTGTTATTGTTATTGAACAAACACTATGATAACAATTGGGTCCAAAAGGAACACTTTTTTGATAAATTATACTATATGTACTTATTTTGCCAAAGAGTTACTAAAAGTAAAGCACTATCTCTCTCTCAAGAAAATGAAAGTTGAGTTTGATAATGGAAGTGAATCTCCAGCATTATGAGCTCTAATCATACCAGACAATTCAATAGCGAATGTGTGTAGATTTAATTTACATGCAAGGAGTTAGGTAAAATATTGAGATAGCTCAAATTTATATGATCATTAGCTTCATTAGTAATAAAATATTTTCAAATAAATCAAATTTTATGGAAATATTAATTCATATTTCAAATCAGAACTAACATTTCAATTATCTTTTCACCCAAAATTAAACAAACGTATGAGTTTATCACCATGGGATAAAACAATATAACTAATAAAATAGAATAAATTAGTTCTGACTTACCTTTCATTTTGTTTTGTAAATATCATTTAGTTATAACGAATATAAACAATTTTGCGATGAATTCATCATATCTTTCTCAATAAAATGTTATTATTATTATTATTCCACAATAACAACAGCATATCCTTCTTAATAATTAATTAAGTCTGTAGTGTTAAAAGTAACGATTATAAATAAATTAATCCCTCAAATGGAAAAGCCTATTGGCTTTAGTGATTGATGGAAGTTGCAATAATGCCACTTTACAACTAACCTATTTATGTTTAGTGAATTCCATAACCTTAGGGATGTGAACAACGCAACGGCCCAATTTATACACTTTACATTCCACCAAGTAGTGAATTAACTAAGCAACAACTTTTTAGATTAAGGAACAATATACGTCCATTAGCGTTAAATAGTCAGATAATTATAAGTTGTCGAATATTTTATGTGAACTTTTTATACAATAGGGAATAAATTAAAATATGTGCCAAGAAGAATCTACTAAACATCGTGTTATATATACAACGCAATTGCTTTTTTTCCAATACAAGGCATTATAAATATATGTGTTCCTACTTTATTTTTTCTTTTTTATAACTTTTAAGAACAATAGCATAATAAATAAATAAATTGTAAACATCAAAGAGAAAACAAAAGTTTCGAAAGGAATTTATATGTAAAAAATGATCCTTTAAATCTTGAAGCAATCATGGCAGAAAAAAGAATTGCTATAGTTGGAAAATGATGTATGCTACCCACAAAATGCACCATTTCTATGACTTCGAAGTAATTAATATCTTGAATGGCGTCCACATGATTTTTCTTCCTTCCAAAATAAGAATGGATAAGTATATAAATAAGTGAACATGTCTGATTTGTTCTGTCTAAATGATTGCTCTTCTTTTTCGTGCTCTAATTTTGGAGTGTAGGGATAAAATGAGGTTCTTTGTTGACTTTGTCTTATAGGGCTAACAAATTGGCGGATTTTTAGCCCGTTTTTATTTTTTTCACTTTTTTTTAATTGTACTTGATTCACCTGTTTTTGGATTCTTTAAATTTTTGTATGAGGATTGTATAAACTCTTTATCCGAGGAGGATGTTTTGATCTCCTTTCCTCCATAATAGACTTTTCTAATCTAAGGATTTCGGTTTATCAAAAAACAAAAATCAAATAGATCAATATGCATATCAAAAACTTGTCGTCAAGTTAATGAACTTGACCATTTGCAAAGCTCAAAATTACATAGGTAATACAAGAGACAAAAATATAGTGTTGGATTCGCGTGATTATATATGTCGCAAAATATGTGAATATTTTTTAGATCTTTCAAAATTACATAGGTAATACAAGAGACAAAAATATAGTGTTGGATTTGAGTGATTATGTCGCAAAATATGCGAATATTTTTTAGATCGTTGGTGTTGAGGGTGGACTAATTAACGGGCAGCCTTGGTGGTGAGTTGCTTGCTTGGAAGCTTTTATGCCTCCGGTGGACTTTTCAGTCTAGTAATATGTTTCGCTACTGCACGCGACATACTTCAAGGTGGTACACGATACTTCCCATACATCGTTTGTAACATTTTCATGTTTCTTCCACATACCAATGTCTATCAAATTTGAACCGACAAAATAATTCTTGTTGCCAAAAGAAGGTGTCAAAGCTATACATAATTTTATTTCATATTGTATTTAATAGTGTTCTTTGTTGATTGTAATAGTGGTGACCATTTCAATTATGTCTATATGATAGTTAGTTACCCATGTCATATTGTCATTCCAATTATATTATGTTTCAAACAACAACATAATTTATGTGATGAAATAGAAAATAAGCTAAAAATGTTGTTACACATTACCTTTCTATTCATCCAAGCCCGCCAATAAAATATGCACTTAAGGCCGCCGATTTTGTTTATCCCATCTATGAATTGCATTTATATCACTCAGTGCTCAAAGACTTTTCCTGTTTTATTAAGCGTCACACTCACACCGATTTTCTCCTGATTCAATCGTATTATCTATAATTAGTGTTTAGGATAATTGTTTATTATGAATATCCATCTACATTTCATCTACTCATTCGCAAATAATTCACCCAACCCACGCCCCAGCTTCAAAGCCCCATCCATGCCTTTCAAGGGACGAGATTTGACCACGTAGCTATGGGCACTTAAAAGTGTAATCAGCGATGTCAAACCAGACTTTCCCTATTATTTATTGGTTTCTCCTTCCTTTCATGAAAGCAAGGTTTGGGTCTTGGGGTTCATAACCAATGCCAATAGTAAGATTGTAATTAAATCATTACAAATAACAGCCAGGTTTACATATGAAAATTGAATAAAAATTTCATCTATTAAAAAGCATTATGTACATTGAAATGAAAGGGCGCAAACATAATCTGACCTGTTGCAATGACATGCTGTTTCAGATATGTAATGCTGAAACCAGTCCATTTTCACTGTGAGCAGAGCCTTGCTCACAAACAGAATATCCCCTTTTGTTCCATAGAAAGATCTTCTATAGGAGAGTTATTTTGCACACTAGTGCAAGCTGAGCAGGTACCAAGAACATGCCTATATATGTTGTGAGCTACATTTATTAGCAAGCACATATATATAATTTGTCAAGGAACTGATGGCTTGGAGGCATCCGGTGAATTCCTAGCACTCTTCACAACCATATCATAGTTGATGGAGGCCAGCTGAGACAAATTCTGCCAACAACAGATTTCAAGAATATACTGATAAGTGAGGTATCGGTAGATATTATTAACTCATCTTAAAAATAAAATACATTCCTTGCACAATGCAACATTAACAGTGATAGAGTTTGAACCACTGATATAAAGGTAAACTTGGGTCTAGTATTTAGTTTCACTCAAGCGACTCGGGTATATCAATGAAACGACCTTATCAAAACATATAAAATTAGACTTTTCTAAAACTCAAGTAAGCAATTTAACCTGAAGAACAGTATTCAAAAAGTATTTAATTTTTCAATTACCAACAAAATTGAAGAAACCACTACAAACAATAACCAGAGTTAGCATACTATCTTTTCTATTTTCTCTTGTACTTCCATATATACCCAATTTCAAAAACTATCAAGAGCACAAAGCTCACTTTAAAGGTGCACAACATTATACAACATGTAATGATCTCACTTCCAATGGAATGTAAAAAAAGTCACCTGGTAGCAAACAAGAGTGCTGGGGGAAGCAGGTCATACCTTAAATGAGAAATTACTAAAAGAATACTTCACAGTAAGGGTTGGAGTATTATTGAAGTCCGCCAAACTACCGCATTCGTCCCCCTGTATCATAGACATAAAATTAATGATCAGGTTGGAGATGTATTTAAAGCAAATGTAAATGAAAATAAATTCAGTATTCAAACTATATCCCTCCTGGGAATTTGCAGCTTTAAATTATAAAATCTTTATGAATGAAACATGCTTCCAAACCCACATGTTTGAAGATTCAAATATGAACTGCCTTATTGTTTGTTATCTGTATATAACCAATATGTTGTTCACTAAAACAATCCTTATAAGAATTGAATGGTTTTGTACCCCAAAAAAAAATCTGTATATAACCAATATGTTGTTTACTAAAACAATCCTTATAAGAATTGAATGGTTTTGTACCCCAAAAAAAAAAAAAAAAAAATGAAGGTTAAATACTTGAATCTTAATTTGCTATGTAACAACTGACATATATATCAAATAAAGCCCATAGTCTGATTCATCAACAGCCCTGTACAAAAAGATTGATAGATGCTGATGAGAAGTGCATGTATATACTTCTTCATCCTGCATGTTACTATATGAACCGCTGCTGCACGAGGCGCTGCCTGTGTCAGTGAAGTCGTCAATGTCACTACTTCCATGAACCTGGTCATCTTCTGGATTCCATATGTATCGGCTCATGAAATAACTAGTGTCATTTGGTTCTGCTGATGGTATAAACATAGCCTGCAGCCAATAAGTAAAAATGCTAAGTCTTGCACAGTTGTCAAACTATAAATAAAGCTGTGTGTAAAATGTAAATTAGTGAAGAGAGAAAAAAATACCTTCTGCCTAGCAAGTGTGTCCCAGTTAATGTTTCTGAAGAAATGGTGCTCCTTCACCTACCAGAAAATTTACAATCCTGCTTAGTTTTTATCAAGTAGTAACTTACAATAATCTTATCTTGACTGGCCATGAATAGATTACCTCTCTGGCCCCTGTTGCTCCTAGCCTTTGAACAGGATTTTGATTCAACAATCTGAAATAGTGAAATGTAGATTAGAAAAGAAAGAGATAAGCACACAGGTGGCAAATAGTTCCGCATTGAGCAATCTATGAACATATATGGTAGCAGAGTATTGCTAAATAGGGTGCATATATATTTTATGACAGCAAACAATAATTTAATGTCGCCAAATCATCAGCAACCATAAGCTAACAAAGAGATTATGTGATAATGTTTCATTGGAATACATGCGCATAAATTATTTTCCTCTTTTAGGATGCAGAGCAGAGGGTTGAGTGAAAGCAGTGATATAGCAACAGTAAAAAAAGTACACTACATTTTCATCATAATATTCACTTCGTTTGATATCCCAAATAATTGTGAAATTCACCATCTTGCCATTGTGATTGTGAGTCTCCAGGCACCTATACTCAATATAAATGAAGAAAGGCCAGTGGAAAGAACTAGAAAAGGGAGAATATAACCCAGACAATCCAGTAATTATTAATCCATGCATTGCAAACTTAATCAGAAGAGAAAAACATCATTAAGAATGTTACAGATACTATATAAAACAGCATATGTTCTACATCACAAATATGTATACTTCTCTCTTCAAAAATCTTACTTGTCAATCAAATCAAATGCTTCATAGCTCAGTTCATCAGGTACCTTGGGCCACGGTATATCTCTGTTCATTATATTGTCAAATATTTTCTGCAATTGTGTAATAACCCAGGACAAATTTATGAGCTGCATGATCATATTACATTGTATAGACAAGCATTTACTGTTATTAGGTTCAAACATGTGCATAAATGTGAGACACACTTTAAAGAACTCTAATGAGAAATTATAAACTATGTGAGCATATATCTAAAGAGACTGGAGTCATGTTTGAGTACTAGAAAGTTGAAAAATCAAGGGCAAATTCTGGATTGCAGAAAGTTTTGCTAGAGAACACGATTAGTTCAGGTCTTTGGAAACCTTAATTCAGTTATTCATTGCAATAAATTTATGGATATGTTGCAAAGAACAAAGACAAACAATTTGAAATTAGAATTTACAGTACTAGAAATTAATTGCATAACTTTCAAAAAAAGAAAGTAACAGCATATAAGTATAAACAACATCCAAATAAATATACTCCATCCATCACAAAATCATAGTCCACCTTACTTCTTCTTCTTCTTTTTTGTTGCAATTTGATTAGTACTTAACTTTTCCTTGTGCGTCCCCAGATGGCTTTGTTGTAAAAAACTCAAGTGGCTCATCTTAAGGAATTATAAATATTCAAGTATAACTCACTTACTTGAGGAAAGTGGACATTCATTTTGGGACAATTTTTTTTATAGAGAAAATGGACACTCAATTTGCAACAGAGGGACTAAATAAATTAGAAAGCGCATAGACGGGATGTTTACATAGTTTTTTTGTCAATTCAACTATGACATGCTTCATTCTTTTTTGGATGACGACATATGATTTATTCCCACAACCAATAACTTAACATGATCTGTTTGTCAAAGGAATTAATCAGCTAATTAATTTTATCAGATTTCTGCCCTGTGCAGCTCTGACAGTTAAGTTTTATAGCTGTAAATATTTTATTCTCTCTCTAATTAGGATGTATTCGCTATAGGAAATCTGTATCTCAGTTTAGCTACTTTAAAGGCTTGATTTCAGCTTGTATTCTTCCTATATAATGAGAGGATTCTCTACCAAGAGAGGACACTTTTCTCAATTCAAACCTTTCTACAAGTTTGTCACTGCTAGATAGTAACTTGGATCTTAATTATAGCATCAAATTAAGGAAAAATAAGATCTACATGGTCCTCAACACACAAGTTATGATAAACCATTTAAGTTTCTCCAGTCTGCCTAGGTATTTGAATTTCAAACACGAATGCAAGCCTACCCAGTACTCTCTTTTCGGTCAAATTCAAAACCAGCATTGAAATCTAATCTATGAAGGCCAGCAAGATGACTCAAACCCGATATATATGATACAGATTTGAAAATACACAAACAAAATTATGGTAAACATTTTAAGCATCTTCAGATTTTTTTATTTTTTTTAAATATCATTGTACAACACAATTCTAGCAATCTACTTCACAACTTACCAATGAGGACTACAACCATGACAATAAGAAGATCATTCAAGCAAAATGCTTGTCTGAATCAATTCATTCATGAAGTAAATTAGAAGGGTGTAAATCAGTGTATCAACATGAATGAAATATTGTGAAGACCAGCTTTGACCAGGCAAATACAGCTGAGACTATCCAATGCCAATCTGACAAACTGGCAACAAACAAATGCTTAACATCCAAAGTTTCATATTGTGAATTGGGTGATTATCTGATGGTGCAGTGATTCTTAATATGTGAATAATATGTTTATGGGTATGCATGTTTTAGCGTGTGTCTATGCATAATACATACATATTACGTCATTACTAATATTAAGAAAAAAATTTCATGATCACAAGGAAAATTCATTTTCTGGAGATGTAAATGAAAATCAAAGTCATCCACTTACCTGTGGATGATCTGCATTGAATGGTGGAATACCTACAAGCAACTCATAAAGAATAATACCCACGGACCACCAATCAGCTGTTGCACCTACAAGAACAGTATATAAAGATTAAACAATCAGAAGAAAAAGGAGCACAGAACGGCAAAATAAATCTTATTGGTTCACAAGATACATGGTATCCCATCAAAATAGTTTCTAACCATGTCCCATGCCAAGAAGTATCTCAGGTGCCAAATAATCTGGGGTACCAACAACCGCATGCTTTCGACGCTGTTCTCTTTTCATTGCATGTTGAGATTTTGTTTCATCATCACCTAAGAAAGTAGCACTGCTTACTGATGGGCCTGATAAGTCATCTGTGCTGTCAATAAGTCCAACCTTGGAGAGCCCAAAATCTGTTAACTGTAACAAAAGGGATTAGAGGTTACATATATGGTATCCTCTTCTAACACACTGTTCCTCAAAATAATAAAAGTTAAAAAAGAAAGAGAAAATTTTCACTTAGCTAGAATTTTAGATATTATGGAATTCTAAATATCTTACCATCCCCCTCAAACTCAAAGTGTCACTAAATTGACACTTAAGTTTGTGAAATAACAGTAGAGATATTAGACAAAACATTTATCTTTTCAAAAACACAAACCAGAAAAGTCAATGACTTATGCCATATCTGAAGAAAAGTATATCGACGTGTGTCTATGCCGCCGCAAGGAGATGACCGATTGGAGCCCCCTCTAACCACTTATATGAGGTTGGATTCCAAAAAATAATTCCAAAAAACAAACGGTCTCGATAAACAGACCCCAAAGCAAATATTGACAGCTTGAACACTAAGAAGACACAGGAGATTAAGGGTTTTCTTTTCAAGAGTGTAGGGATGCCCACATTTATGCCTTGAAGAGAAAAAAACTACACAACAAGCATTGAAAGAGATCTCAACACGGTGTTCGGAAGCAGAAGACTATTATGAGCCCTTAAAGAACAAGAAGGCTTTGATACCATGTACAGAATATGAAAAATGATAATGATAATATTGATGCAGAATAGAAGTCCTTTTTACAAGAGTTGACTCAAATTTGAATAGGATATAGCCTGGGTTAAAGCTTAATCTATGGAGCTAATTGATTTATTAACCCAGGCTATATCCTATTCAAATTTGAGTCAAGAAAGCAAAT
>JAYMTE010002027.1:0-11978 GCA_036897545.1 Pelargonium fulgidum
ATGCTTCATCTATGAGTCATTTCTAATTTTTAAAATTGCCAAGCTTATTTTATTTTGTGATGTTGAAACTACATTAATTTTACTTAATTCCATTGAATTTCAGGTAATATTTCCATCTACACTCATTGGGACTGGTGAAAATTGGACAATGATGAAAACTATCAGTGTTACCGAATACTTAAATTATGAATCTGGTTAGTTGATAATCCGGTTCTGAAATATCATATGAATGCTGTTTAAATTGTTATAGATTCAAATGGATGTGTTAATTAATCACTTCGCCTATGAAGCATCCTAAACTGTTTGAAAATTTAATTTCAATAATTTTTGCAGGTAAGTTTTCCAAAAGTAAGGGTCAAGGGGTTTTTGGTAATGATGCAAAAGACACTGGCATTCCTGTAGAAGTATGGAGATATTACTTACTTACTAACAGGCCAGAGGTAATATGTTGCTATAGCTCTAATTTGACTCCATATTTGCTTGATTTTCTTAAGTTTTGTGTATGTTTCAGTTCCAAACTAATTGGGTTCTTATGAATTAGGTATCCGATACGTTATTTACATGGGCTGATTTGCAAGCTAAACTGAATGGCGAGTTGCTGAGTAATCTAGGAAACTTTATCAATCGAGTTTTAAGTTTTATTTCTAAAGATGAAGGTTTGCTTCTTGATCTGAACTGTAGGGACTATTAAGCTAGTTTTGAATTTAAAATAATTGCATGCCAAAAGTATTCTTATTATTCGAACGGAATCCTAGATGTTCATTGTTCATAATATAACACGGGTTGGGAGTTCTAGAACTGCCACCCTATACATTTTTTTTACCTTTTTAAAAACTTTTCTTTACCAGCTACTATCAGGTGTACATTCTTCCACCCCTCATGCGTCATAGAATGACAATCTAGGTGGATAATGGGATGGTGATGAACTTCATTTCCATTTGAATGTTTCTATTTGGACTTCATTTATCTACTTTGTGAATGACAAGATAAAAATTTCAGTTGACAATTCCCATTTACAGGTTCAGGATACAGTTCTGTCATTCCTGACGCGCCAGGTGTAGAATCACATACCTTGACGACATCGTTGGCAGAAAAAGTTGGTAAATATGTGGAGCAATATGTTGATGCTATGGAGAAGGTAATGTCATTTCATCCATTATATCTTTGCTAGCAACTATGACTTTTGGTCAATTCTCTTACGCCAGCATGACACTTTGTTTGTATTTTGAAGGTTAAACTAAAGCAAGGACTGAAAATTGCAATGAGCATCTCTGGTGAAGGAAATGCATATCTGCAAGTAAGCTTAGAACATTTTTATTGTTCTGACTTCTGATATGGGGGTTTATTAACTTGTATGCTTTATTATATATGTTTTCAACTGGATATGACTGACCAGTTTCCCACTGTTGTTCTACCCACACCTTTTGTATAATTGTCATTTTGTAGGAGAGTCAATTCTGGAAGCTTTATAAGGAAGATAAACCTTCCTGCTCTATAGTTATGAGAACTGCAGCAGGGCTAGTGTTTCTTCTCGCATGTTTATTAGAACCTTTTATGCCATCCTTTTCTATTGAGGTAATATAACTGGTCTTGTGGTTTCTGAGGACTCTTTGTAGTTTGTCATACTTATTCTATATTATTACCCTACACTGAGACTTCTTTTTCTTGCATCTTTGTTGTTCTTAAGGTACTTAAGCAGCTTAATTTGCTTGAAACACAAATTTCATTGTGTGATGAAAAAGGAGATATTGATAGGGCAAAAAGACCATGGGAATTCCTCCCACCAGGTCACAAAATAGGTGAAGCAAAGCCATTGTTCCAGGAATTGGTACTTTCTCTTAAACCATCTTTTATGTTGGTTGTTTCTCTTAAACCTTTTATTTTTTTGGTGCACATGCCATTTGGTCATGGATGCTCTTAACTCAGAATTTACTTGTTTCCAGAAAGATGAACAAGTAGAGAAATTCAGCAAGCAATTTTCGGGAAGTCAAGCTGACAGGCTTGTTAGGGCAGAGGCCGAAGCAGTGATGCTAGCTGAGGAACTAAAGAAAACAAAAGTTGCAGGTTATACCTTTATGTTCCTATGAATTTAATTGTTAAATGAAGTAATTACCATGTCATGACTTCATAGATTGTTTAAATACGATGAATATGCTAATTATTAATTTGATTTCTACTTTTTCCTTCAAAAGTTGTGTGATCATGTTTAAGCACCGTCACTCCGAAAATGCCGCTTTATATGGTTTCTTTTCTCCTTCTTTAGGCATATTTTGTGGAATGATGATAGAATCCAGTTAGGCCTGACTAAAATAACTATAGGAAGACCTGGAAAGAAATAATAAGAAACGACATGGTCATGCAATACTTCATGGGAAATAGCCCTAAATCCCAAATAGTGTTTCACTGGAGAATTTGCTTAGCCAACCCAACTTTTCTAATGACTATGATTGGTTATTGTTGATATTGTCGTATCTAGTTCATATATTATTAGTTTTGCTCTATTGTGCCTTATATGATGTCTGAATATTATCCCAGATATTGCCAAGCAAAAGAATGGAATACGACTTATATATGGGTTAGGAAGGAATATTGAACATTTTCTTGCTTATGTAGTCCTTTCAGCTTTTCACTTTTTGGTTTTATGTTACTTATCTAATATTGAACATTCTATTTCTTATGTAGTCCTTTCAAGTTTCCACTTTTTGGTTTTGAGTTACATATATCATCAGGCTTGCCTGCATGTTTGCACATGAGGGTGTGTCTAGAAGGATATCCTGTCTGCATGTGAGTACTTGAGGGGGTGTTATGTTACCTCCTGCCCTGCAAACGAGCCTCTCCAACCTATAAAAAGCTCAAGCTGAGAGCTCATGCAGGCTGAAAGGTGGTTCAACATTCCCCCTCACCTGCTCTCTTGCAGGTGGAAAATATTTCGACAAAGATAAAAGAGTTGTATGTACAAGTCAAGTTCACCTTTATTTTATTGCTCAAAGCAGTATAGCTTTACGGCTTTGATGTATTACTGTTCTTACATGGTTTTGGTTATAGTATGTGTTTGCCTTGAAGCCTGTAATTTGTGGGTGGATGTATTTAGGGTTTATATCTTTTCCCGCCTACTCAGAAATATTTTGACATGAATTTTATAAAAATATTCACTTAGTAGTGGCCTTTATTTGAAACAGATGGGCCCAGTAAAAAGCAACGCCCAAAAAAATCGGCTAGTGAAGCAAAGCCTAAGGCAGCCGCAGAGCAAGAAATTACGATTTCAAGACTTGATATACGTGTTGGCCTTATTACAAAAGCTCAGAAACACCCTGATGCTGATTCTCTATATGTTGAAGAGATTGATGTTGGTGAAGGACAGCCTCGAACAGTAGTTAGTGGACTTGTCAAGTATATCCCTCTGGAAGAAATGCAGGTATATTTGTTTTTGTTGTTATGAAATGTATTTGTACTGATGGAGTGGCTGTTTTTATTTATATGTTTATAATTACTTTAAGCAAGTGCTATCCTAGTATATTAACAATAATTGCTGTCCTGCAGAACCGAAAAGTCTGCGTTCTTTGCAATCTGAAACCAGCAGCGATGCGGGGAATTAAATCACATGCGATGGTTCTTGCTGCTTCTAGCAGCGACGGCACCAAGGTGTGTAAACCCACGATACCTTTTCATGACATTTGTAGAGCTTAATGTTTTATTTACCAAAACTGCATCCTATGTGGTCGCATGCTACTCCGAACATGTTTAGATATAGAACTAGTAAAGCCCTTTATATTTTGCATGGATGAGATGCTGCACGTGTTATGCAGAATATACGTAAAATCCGGTATATAAGTGGGGGTTGACTTGCAGGTTGAATTGGTAGAGCCACCCAAGTCTGCTGTCGTTGGAGAAAGAGTAACGTTTCCTGGGTTTGAAGGAGAGCCGGATGACGTTTTAAACCCTAAGAAGAAGGTGAGGGAAGGATTGCAAGTGGATCTGCACAGTAATGCCGAGCTGGTGGCCTGCTACAAAGATATTCCGCTCACCACTTCAGCCGGTGTTTGTACGGTTGCATCCATTCCCAATGGAACTATAAAGTAAGGTAAGGTAGTTAGATCCCCCTCCATTGTGGATCCATGGTTTTGACTATTGTCTTCTCTGTGTTCTCTTTAAGGTGAAAAAACATAATTCAAGTTGTTGACAATTAATTGGAGAACAATAATTTCTCAAAGTTGGATACTGTTGTCTGATTTATTTAGTTTGTTGTGCAAATTCAGTGTCTTTGTTGTCAGCTGAACTCAAGTATTGGAATGGAAGCTGTCTTTATACTAAATTAAGATCATGTTGTCTGAAAGTTACTACTACTATCTAACCTTGGGATTTCTTTGGTTTTGTCGAACCACCAATTATTGTTTCAAAGGTGTGGTAGAGGGGAGGAGATTTTCAATGGAGGGAAAGTATATGTTTGAAAAAATTGAAAGTGAAAATCTCATGTATGGTTCTGTAGAGTAGCAACAAGGGTAACTTATTTGCCAACTTCACTTAAAGATGTGAGAACATTAGTGAGGGGAAGAGATAAGGCGTGTATATCACATTGTTGGAGAAACTCTAGATGATGTCAGAGTAAAAGATTGTTGACATGGACGTTCTAGTGTTGTAGATTGTTATCCAAAATTTCTGTCATTTGATTGATGTCATGTGTATTACTAGAAACATGCAAATGTATGGTAACGCGATGATGATCTTAATTTTAAGTAGATTCAATTCATGTTAAAAAAATTTCGACAAGTTACTCAAATAGCAATCAATATTATAATGATTCAATTGTCAAATCTATCTGCATATATTGATAATTACCCAATGTTTTATATAAAAAAATAAAATAAGGAAGACGATACGAGAGACATTGGGAGTGGCGCAAACACTGGTGCACTTGAAGACTCAAGAGATGAATGGCGACATGAGGGGTTAACTTCATTTTATAAAAAAATAACAGTTACATACAAGTTATAATTATTTAATTAAGAGTAAATTAAGATAAGTACCTTACTGTTGTCACTTTTTGTAATGGACAATCTTAAATATATTTCGTAGAACTGGTGTATTGTTTGAAATAAACTCCAAACATCTGTGGTCACTGTGAAAGCAAAAGCATATCATAGTTAAATTAAGTAAGAGAGCAGCAACAGCAACAACTAGTGAGTTGTACTCTCTAAGTTCATCAATGAAAGCAACGAGGAGCATGTTCTGATGGATATGGTATTGGTAGCAACATCGATCTCGCCATTGGTCTCCATCTCTGGTGACCATCGATGGCAACACCAATTCCAGCTCCCTCTTCCAACAACCTAATTCCTACGTTAAAACCTATGTAATGCTCAAGTTTAAGTCAAACATTTATTGGGATATTGCAAATATTAATTACTAACTTGAGCTTTTTCGGAAGGTGATTTGATTTCCCACTTAAGATACAATCCTACAGGGTGAGTTGCTATTTAAGTGGTAACATGGTTTATATGCACATCAGAACTTTAACTAGTTATTTGTTTGAATGTCATTATTTTAATTTGTTCAAATCATATTTGCATAAAAATTGATTAAAATTAGACGATTATGTGCAAAAGAAATAAAAGTTCAAGTTTTGATTTGCGATCTGCTTTATGTGGCAATCTCAAGATGATTATGTGCAATCAACCTTTTAACCTATTAGTTTCAATTACAAGTTATATAAATCTTATACAAGTTAACAAATACATATTTTATCTTATCATAAATTAACCGAGAAATATTATGAATCAAAATCATGTTAAGAAAGAACATAAATTTAAAAATAAATCAAACAATAAATATTTTTCCCCGTAAGGCATAGCACTGAAATTAGTACCAAAAACGATCATGATTTAATTTCTCCGGCGATGGTGACGTAGCGCCGCGCCTGAGCGTAGACTCCACGCGACCCCACGGCGCTGTAAAGGCACATTCCGGAAACCAAAAGCACCCCATCGACCCGCGCTTTTGAATATATCCCAAGCCAATCCAAACCGTTCAAAACTCTCATTCTAACGGCCGATTTGTGCACACGTCACTCCAATCTCAAACGTGTTGGCGCTAAGGCCACGCGCCATCTGACGAACTCGCTGTCATTAGCCATTTTGCCTCCTCCTTCCAGACCTAGTTAGTGTTAGAACAAGAAAATAAATAAACTATATAGATCAAATCACAAAACCAAAAACACAGATAAAAACCTGTGAAACAATTTTGGATACGTAGATCTGATTCTCGAGGTCAGTATTTTCTTTCTCTCTCTCGCTTTCTTTTACTTTCTCATGCTGCTCGGAAATGCTGATTGGTTAGAAATTGAAATTTTTAGTAGCAATTTTCAGTGGTTTTGTGGAATGCTATGGGGATTTGTGCTTGTTTTGGATTTGGATTTGGTTTCATTTTGCTTGCTGAGAAGCAAATGAGACAATGTTGGGTAGAGTTTGTGCCTAGTCTGTGAAGTTATTGATGAGGTGATATTGCAATGTTGAGGTTGGAAGTCATGCTCAAATTTGTTGACCATTTCATAGTCAAAATGTTGGGCAGTTGTCAAATTGACTTCTTTTGATTAGTGTGAGTCTTAGGAGTAGGTAGAATTTCAGTACCTAGGTAGTGTATTGGTGCAGCATATTTGGTTCATTGGTTGTTGGTATTGCAAATATCTATGATAGTTGTGAATGAGTACAACACGTGGTGAGAAACCAGATCTGATGTACATTTTTTAGTATGATGGCTGACATTATTGTAAGTAGTGTAAGTAGTGTGATCTTATTTCTGGAAACTGGATGTTTAAGTAGAAATGTTCTATTTACTCATATTTTGGTATGTGGTAGAGGTTTGTGAAAGGTCCAGTGAATGGGCTTTAAAATGTGGTTGGTTCCTTAGATAGATGGTGTGTAAAAGGGGGAAACTGAGATAGAAACTTACTTGGGATGCTTCTGCATAGAAGCTATCTTAGGGAGGTTGACTTGTATTGTTAAGCCCCATGCATCTCTAAACTCTAAACCTTGGTTCTTCAAAATATGGGATTTTTCTACCTTGCTTTTTGTGGCTCTGGTAGTATACTTACGATTTTTCTATGGTTTCCCTGTTTATTTATTCGGGAAAAAAAAAAAAAACTTGCATTGCCTGGATCACTTGAACAATCATAGTACTTTTGGAATGCTGACCAGTAACGAATCCATATTCTGTGTTTGTAGTTTATTGTATTGTATGTAATTATTTTCTAAAGTTCATTGTCCTCTCAATAAAAGCAACTACCAGAGTAAAAAACTCAGACTTCCTTAATAGTGGTTATAATCTCAAAGGATTATATCCTAGATATAGGTTATACTCTTGGATTCATAGGCTGACTGTCAATCTAACTGAACCCCCCTCCTTTATTGGGCTTGGGACCAGCTGCGTTGCAAGAACACAAGTTTGGGGCAGAAGTAGTGAGCTGATAGCATTAGATATAATATAGTGGAGGAGTAGAAGATCCGGAAGAGTTTTGCTAAAAGATTCATGTAGCCGACCTCAACACTTTTGGGAAATGGCTTAGTTGTTCTTGTAATATAAGTTATGCTTTTTTGGTTCCTTGGAAGAGAAGATGATGTCCCTCTTTCTTCCTATTAATAGAGGAAGAGGTCATACAACCTTCTAGTATGTTAGCTTGTGTAGTTGGGATATTCATTATAATAGGGAAGACATTAAGGAGTTTTGTGAATGATGCTTATTTATGGTTCTTGTCCATGAGTTTGGAGTTTAAAATTTTGCTATTTGGTTTCTGTTGCTCATATCTTGGATGACGACAGCTGGCTAACTAGAGAAGGAAATGCTTGTGCTTGATAAATATTGGGGAATTATGGAATAAATTTAGTTTATTGTAGTCATTGGGATGGTTTTTGGAGAATCATACTGTCCAGTTATAAGTGTCTTACTATGGTAGTTTCTTACCAGTAATGAATTTACTGCAAATTTGGCTATTTGACATAACCTACCTCAATCTTAAGTGAACAGGCTTGGGGTTTCACTGCCTTAGACATAACTTATGAATGACTCAAAATATTCTGACGCAAGTTCAATTTGCAAATATGAACTAAGGTTCATTTTGATACAGCTTTTCCACCAAGTGCTCCAAAGTGACATCAGATACATGTGTGTGTTTGTGTGTGTGTGTATATATATATATATACACACACTTATACACTCACACAAACATGCCACACACGCATACATATGTGCATTACATAAAAGCTTAGAAGACCGGACTGTTGATAGATTAGAGCAATTTCTGCATTCTGGAGAATTTATTGTTCTGTTGTGTGTGGTTGTATCCCATATGGTTTCTTAAGATATTTTATCTGTTTCTATTCAATAGTTTCTTGAAGTTTATCACTTGCAGATTTTCTCCAATTTTGGTTGCCGCAAATGAGATGTGTCTTTTGGAATAGATTATTATGGTCTTAATGGTTTTGTTTTATGTCTTCTTGTCAGTGATTGTGAAAAATATGTATTTAAATTAGTTTGTTAATTAAGCATGTATGAACTTCTGATGATTATAGAATTTGAGTTTGGAATGAAGATAATGGTCATTGAATGTGTTCCAGTCGTGTATGTTTGCCATCTTATTTTGCATTGCATGCGTGCAGGTTATATTAAACTCAATATATACTAATCATACACCTTCAAATAAATACTGAGGAATGGCTGACCCAATATCTAGCTTCTGGGGCCCTGTCACTTCCACAGATTGGTGTGAGAAAAATTATGTCCATTCTGCTTACATTGCTGAATTTTTCAACACTGTGTCAAATATCCCTGGCATTCTTTTGGCACTCATTGGCCTTGTAAATGCCCTGAGACAACGGTTTGAAAAGAGGTTTAGTGTCCTCCACTTGTCTAATATGACGCTTGCTATCGGGAGCATTATATACCATATCACTCTTCAACGAATGTAAGTATTTCCATTTTGTTACATTGTACTCGACTACTTGTAGTTTTATTAGCCTACAAATATTGTGCCGGCATAATAATATTTAGGGCGTATGTAATGAATAAAAATCTTTATACCTTTCTAACATTAATGTGTTGATGAGACTTACTTGAATTGCAATGCTATTGACTTGTCTACATTTCATTTTCAAGCTCTTCCTCTCCTTTGGTGTTGTGACAACTTGAACTTCAATGAGCTTCTTCCTTCATATTGATCTTTAGAACGGTGAAGAAGGGGAAAAGGTCTTCACTTCTTATTAGTGTTTGCTTGTGCTTTTGTAGAGAACTTGTGATTTTGAAGTGTTGGGTACCATCTAAAATTTGCACACGGTGTGCCGAACTCTGATCTATCTGGACCTTTCCTTATAACTGCTGTTTAGAGAGGGGAAGAGAGAAAATGGCTAGTTTATACCAACTATTATAAACCTCTTTTTACATCGGGAATATGCGAATGGTAGTTCTTGCACGCTATATAATGTGCGTTAATGGACAGGGACAGATGCCAAAAATAAAATAAAAAACAGTGGGGCCAGTTATTCATTAATTTTTTTTACTAATTGTAAAAGAAAAATGAAAAAAAATCCAATTATATATATTTAATTTAAGTTTCTTGATCCATGATAAATTTGATCATGTTAAGGAACACGGGGATGGATATGACAAGAATGGGAGTAGTTTCAAGTGTATCCTAAACTTGGGAAGGAGGTTTCCCTTCTGGAGGGAGACACAGTCTATTAGACAGTTAAAGCCCTATTATTGAAATGCATGCTTCTTGCTGTGACTTGTATTCTTTTTGCTACTGTGTGTATTTGAGGGAACTTGGTTGTATCATGATTGAATTTGGTATAACATTAACTCAACCATACGATATCCCCCCCTAGTTTACATATCATTGAAGTACAATTATGGATCTTTCTTATTTTCAGGCAGCAGCAAGGCGATGAAACACCAATGGTGTGGGAAATGCTCCTATATATCTATATACTTTATTCTCCTGATTGGCACTATCGGAGTACAATGCCTACCTTCCTGTTCTTGTATGGTGCTGCATTTGCCTTCGCCCATGCTCTGGTCCGTTTTGGAATTGGCTTCAAGGTGCATTACATTATCCTCTGTCTTCTGTGCATTCCTCGGATGTACAAATACTACATCTACACTAAAGATATGGATGCAAAACGGCTTGCCAAGTTGTATCTGGTCACAATACTAATGGGGAGTCTTTGTTGGCTTTGTGATAGAGTGTTATGCAAAGAAATCTCAAGCATGTACTTCAATCTGCAGGGTCATGCTTTGTGGCATGTTTTCATGGGGTTTAATTCATATTTTGCAAACACGTTCCTGATGTTCTGTCGTGCCGAGCAATTGGGATGGAACCCTAAAGTTAGTCACTTTCTAGGATTATTACCCTATGTTAAGATAGAAAAACCCAAGACTCGGTAAAAGAAATTGCTCTCATATTTTGCTGAAAATATGGTTTTGGCAGGTTAACAGTAGCAACTACAATTCTTTTCTTCTCTCTAAGTGGGCTTGTAAATGATATTTGATCATGTGACCGGAGACATTGGTATGGTGTGTCAAACTAGTGTTTTTGCTTGGCTAAAAAAATATCTTTTACAGAACTCTGTGCATTGACAGACACAATTTGAATTGAAATGATTGAAGTGGCATCTTTGTGTCCATGTCAATGAGTATCCATAACCATTTTTTTCAAGTGTATTGTAATGGAATCAAAGGTATAATAGTTACTTTTTGCAATGAACTAGAATTATTATTCTTTTTAATTTTAAACTATCTTGTACTATATTTCACCCTACAATTAACTTTTGTTAGTTAATTTTGCCTGAATTTTTTGACAATGTCAACTTTGCCTTTGTGTCACATTTTTCTTATTTGTCACATTTTGCATCCTAAAATTGATGTTTTCAAAAAATTCCATCAAAGTTATGGTAATTCATTGTAAAATGTGACGAGTACATAATAGAATGAAATCTGAAATTTCTTTGCAAAAAAGAAAGAAGAAAAACAGTACAAGTTCAAAGAAAGTGCTTCAAACAGCTGCTGAATTAAATCTTTTGAAATGTTCTTTTCATTCTTTATACTCTTCCTGTATATACATTGGCCAGAAGTATGACCGGATGAATCAAAGTAAAACAGAAACAACTTTGCAGCTATTGATACAACAAACAGACCCCTTTCACACAGTAATATGAATGACCCAACCTTATTGTCAATTCTCCTATCTGCAGTGTCCCAAAAATTTTTTAAAAAAAAAAAAAAAGAATAAGGTACCAGTGTTTTGGGTGTCACCTTCTGCTTGTAGTGATGAACCCGTTCATAAGCCTTGATGGCATCAATTCTCCAATGACGATATGACTTTTTACGGCTAATTCCTTGGCATCATCATAACCAATTGCAGCTGGCGTTGTTGGCATAATTTTACTGGATTCTTGAACACCGAGATCTTTGCAACATTCTTGTCTGATAAAACTACATGTGCAATGCTGTAACATTCACCGTTTTCAACTGCAAATTCCCATTCCCTCTTTGTTATACTGAACCAGTCCTTTCTTGCAGATGTAGTTGCTTTTACTTCAATGTACTCTTTGTTTGCTTCCTTCTCCCTGATGACAAGGTCGTATGGTAATCCAGTTTCGTTCTCTTCATTCACCCATTTCACGTCCTTCCCAACTTTCCCTGAAAAGTACTTGAAAGCAATACGTTCACCTTGTCTCCCAGTTAGCATTGCTTGCGCGATATTTGGGATGTTATAACTAAGCCGATCTCTCTTGCTAAATTGATTTATATCTGGACCGCCAGACACAATATCTAAATCAATGGTAGGATCAGATGCCATATCCATAGTAGAAGCATGCCAATCATTCGCCTGGGATGGCCGGTTTTTCATACTTTTCAAGTCTGGTAAACACACTGCTGTCATATCTGAGGCTGGAAAATCCTCAATGGTCCAGTCAACATTCAGCTCGGCA
>JAYMTE010002028.1:0-11978 GCA_036897545.1 Pelargonium fulgidum
CCTTCCATTAGCTTCCGTCAAATTCTCCGTTAAGTTATGCTTACGTGGATACAGATCTGCCTCGCTGGAAAAAAAAAAACTGACATGGAGGCTGACATTGGCAATGATGTGTACAAATGAATGTTGAGTGTATTAATTTTGATTTTGAATTAAAAATACAAAAACAAAATTAAAAACATATCAGATCTGTCTCTCCTTCTTCGCCTGTGCTGAGGTCGACGATCTGCTCTCACTCTCTCCCGCCAGCAGCTGGGCCGCCCTCCACAAGCTCGCTGTCTTCTGCCCCGACCTCCTCCACTTCACCGACGAGCTACACAACTTAGATCTGGTCTCTCATTCTTCGCCTGTGCCGAGGTCGCCGATCTGTTCGTCCAAGCACAACAGATTCCAGCAACCTCTCCAACTACAGCAGAATCCAGCGACGACGCTGAAGGCGGCACACAGAGCGGCGACAACAACATCAGGCTCAGATTTGTGAAGTAGGAGGGCCGAGCTCGTCGGCGGAGTGGAGGAGAAGGCGGAGTCGCTCATCGGAGAGCTTGGCGTAGACGCACGGCCCAGTTTCGTGGGTCGTCGGAGAGCTTGAAGAAGATGGTGAGAACGACGTCGTCGGAGAGCTTGGAGAAGACGGAGTCGCTCATCGGAATTGTCAAATGAGAAACAAAACAGAGCAAAATCGAAAACCTATGGGTATTCAAATTTGTTGTCTTTTCAAGAAGAAATCGAGGCGATTAAGTGGTGGCGTGGGCTCGCCGATGGTCTCCGATTCCAACGGCAAAATCATGCCAACACGTCGTAGTTGAGGAATCACTGGTGGAAGTAGGTGTCGTCGGGGGTTTGGAAGCCTTGCGGTGGAGGAATCACTCGTCTTTCATCATGTTCCACCGGGTTGTAGGTGCCGAGGTCGCCGACGGCGTAGCTAGAGTGGCCGGTGCTGAATTGATGTGGTAGACGAGAGAAACGATGTCATTTTGTTTAATTTTTATTTTTTAATTATAATATAAATAATATCCAAATCAGCTCGTATAAGTTAGTCCACGTGGATGCCACTTATGTAGATTTCTCCATGTCACCATTCCAGCATGGTATTTCACGGTAAATTTGACGGATTTGAACGGTGGGTACTAAATTAGGTGCAAAATAAAAGTATGGGTACTAGATTGGGTGCAATAAAAGTTTAGGAACTACATTTGTGTTTCGCCGAAAGTTTGGGTACTAATTTTGCCTTTATCCCTAATTGTTTCTATGGAATAATTATGAGAGAGAATATTTGCATGAGATGCCAAATAATTAAGTGATTGTGAGGGAAGATACGGTTTTGCTGCGGCTGGTGATGATGACCAACTAAGACAGCAACCGAGAGTAAGTATTGATCGACTGAGTGCTCCATTTGCATGCGCCACTTTCACTAACCAAAATCTCCCACCAAAGATGCATTGCATTTGCATGGAACACATTCTCTCAAACATTTGGTGTACAATATATATATATATAAACCTTTACATAAGTCTTAGAGACCCCTATCCTAATTAACCCTTTATGAACTTATAAAGCCCCGCAGTTGTTATAAATAGTTAAGCTTATCCTGCAAAAGAAGAAAATACAGATTCCATATGGCCGAGCCTCTTTTTTTCATAGAGTTTACTTGTAAAAAAGACTACGGGACCCCGAATTTCTCACTTAAGTGTTATGCTATATAAGGTACTCCTCTTCCTCAGCGCTCTCACTAAAAAGAGTATTCCCGCTTAGCTTTAATTTAATTACCGGGCTCTTATTTTATATATATATATCAAACAAGTTTTTATGAGTTGAGACTCAGTCAAATCAATAAGAAGATGTCATTTTATAAATTAATGTTCATTTCACGTTCTAACGAATTTGTACGTGGACACTCATATGAGTTCATTTTTATTATGTCTTGACTTAGTCTCAACTCTCAACCTCTAATTGTTTGGCTTTACAAATGAAATTACACACTACATTAAAAATCTCACTTAACAAATTTGTGGAAGCGTTAAAACAAAGTCGGATTCATAATTTCTATGTGCACATTTTTTAACGGGTTTTGTTTATTTGTTACTAAGTGATTCAGGTTTGTTTGAGGTTTGAAGGAATGTGATTGTAGTTGTCGAGGGACGTTGGCAAATTAGGGAAAGCGAATAGAGTTTCGAGATTGTACTTATCAACTTGGTTTTGAGCATTGATGTAACTCTTACATCAATCGATTGGCGAAAATAATTAATGATCAATTATATAGTGAAAGTTATTTGGTTTATATGAAGTCATAAATAATGATGTCACACTTATTAAAATATTTTGATTCAGCATATCGCTCTGTATTCACAAATTCACTCGAGTGACTATAAATAAATTTTAATATATTAACATCTCATTAACTTAGATGAAGCTAAGCGAAATTTATTAGGCTTTGTATTGTTTATTCTATATGGGTGTGTGAAGCCACAAAAATAGTGTGGCTATTTATCTAATGGGCCGTAACTTTCACAAGATATGGGCTGTGGCCCAAATTATTGAGTATCAATAGACCCAAACATTTTACAAATTGGAGGTCGACGTGGATTGGCCAGAGAAGAGAAGCACGTGGTAATACGACATGCGAATAAAGTATATTTGATTGGATACAAAGAAAAGAAACCTAGTTGTTATTGAGCTGAGTCATCTCAACTCCTATAGTATCTGTTAATTATATTTGTACTTGTTTGGACAATCCACCTCAACGGTCGCTCAACCTAGGTTTCCTTGGACGCGACACCCCCATCACCATCACCATCGTCGTCGTCGACGTCATTCCATTTCTTCCTCTCCGATCTGCTTCAGGTTCTTCCTCTCCGCCCTATGTTTGATTGCCGATTAATCCTAACAATTTTGAATTTCAATTGACCACTGCTTGATAGTTGATTCTGCTTTTTTTCATCATCATTACTTCTCTTTTGCTTTCAATTCATTGGCACTAAGGTTAATTACTCATTTCTCACTCTCTCTGTTAATGTGGATGTGTTTGGTGATTTGGGTTGCCACTGTTTTGGATTGTGCCCTAATGGCTGGCCATGGGTTGATTTTAAATATTGTGGCTTTCATGTTCTGAGTTTCTGATCCTATGTTTCATTGGGTGAGACAAGTGGAAGGAGGATCCTGTTTGGTTTCCCGGAAAAAAAATGATTTTTTTTTCTTTTGGTTCTTAGGAAGTTTCCTTTATTTTCTCTCAATTCATGTTTTGTGGTTTTGAATTAAGTGTGATTGTGACTTGTTCCATTTTATTCTAGCTGGCCAAGTCCAAAGGGGTGATTTTAAATACAGCAGGAACTAAGTATTTCGGGTGTTATACTGAGTTTGTTACATTTCTTCCGAAGAACTCGTCAATTCCTAACTTGACATTTGTTACTCATAAATTTGGAGTTATTTACTGAATTAATTGTTAGATAGGGAAAATCTATTAGGGCCAACCAAAACCACCCGAGTTCGCTCCCGCGTTGGATACGGGATGCTTTTAATTACATGGCATATTTTGATTGGCAATGCCTACTAGCCATAGCCTATTTATTACTTAATAATGACTATTTTGTGATACTACCAAATTTGAATCCAAAAGGAATCTAGTTTAAATTATTACGCACCGTTCCAAACAATACCCGTCTTGTATATGGGATGTTCTAAATTACTTGGCATATTCGGATTCAAAGCCTTTTCAGCATGGCCTACCTAATAATCACTCTCTTTTGCAACTTCTCCAGTTAATAATTATCTCCAATAATCATACTTAATATTATGTTACCTTTACAAACATTACCTAGTAGTAAGTCTCATTTCATATTTGCAAAAGAATTTTTGATGCATACCTGATGTATATTTCCAATTCATCATACATCATACATGATCTCCCTTACAAATGTAGCAATCTTGGCAGTACATACTCATTTTAGTATTACAACTATGGGATATTTTGGGATGGGTCACTTAATACCATTTTATATGTAATATGTTTTCCAGCATTGTGGATGCTCCTCCGCAATCTTAAGCCATTTAGCTTGTTGTTAAGAGATAAACTGGGTTTGTTGTTTAATACAAGTGACGTGCATGAGAATGTTCCAGACGACTGATATGTATAATTTTTATCGCTACTTATTTGACCCCTAGGCATTTATTAGCTTTCTTTTGATAAGAACTCTCAAGTGATTGAACTATATAACCAGTTTACTTTTCTGTTTTCTTCCACAGAAAATTGGTTTTGCTAAATAAGCACAGCTAGTTCAGTTATTATAAACCCAGAATTGAATTTAGCTCCCATTCCCTTGAAGAAAGAAGGTTTCGATGGTAGATCAACTGCCAAGGAATCCTTCTCAGCAGGGGAATGCAAGACATGGAAGTAGCGTTAGCATGCCAGATGAACTTCAGTGCTGTATGCGTAAGTGGTACTTCAGCAAGCAGGAAATTGAAGATCACTCTCCATCTAGGAAGGATGGCATTGACCTCAAGAAAGAATCACGATTGCGGAAGTTATACTGCTCGTTTCTTCAGGAGCTTGGCATGACGCTTAAAGTGTAAGCTCAAGCCACAATTTAAATTAAACATATCTTTTGATATTTAAGATACAAGAAATGTGAGATTTCTGTAACTGTTTAGATTTTGTTGTGTTATCTACTTTAGTGTTAAAGGATTGGTAATGGAGCTTTCTTGTCATTTATCTATCATCATGCTACAAAAATATGATTCAATGACTGTTCTCATTGGACCTGATTGTCATCATCGAAGCCCAAATTTTGAGATTTCAATAGGTTGATGTTGAAACTATTGCTAGTCTCTGTTAGTCTGTTTACAAATATAGAATAGGTGCACTTCAAATGTTGAATGACATCCCATCATGACATTTCAAAAAAAGTTCTGTCAGCATTCTGTTGATTCTGATGCAGTTCTTGTCATCATGCATGTGCAAAATATACTTTCTTCCGCTTTTACTTTGTTAGTTCACACCTCTCTAATTATTGGATTTGGTTTATAAGTTATTATGCTGCTATTTACAAGGAGAATGATTGGTGGTTTCTGCATTTCAGGCCTCAGGTGACAATAGCAAATGCAATAATGCTATGCCACCAATTCTATATGCGTCAATCTCATGCAAAGAATGATTGGCAGGTATACTTTTGCTATTGCATATCATATTGTTTACAGGAAGGTTTTTATATCTTCATGTGCTTCTATTGTGATGGTTGGATGTTAAGTGAATTTGTTGAGTTGCATGACACACAATCAACACACACACATATTGTAAAATCTTGGAAAACTGAACCTACTGAGTATCCGTGCTATTGATTACTTTTACATGGTGTTATACATAGTTCTTTCTTAAAAAAATCGGTAACAATTAATTACATTCTTTATGCTTACACGGGTGGAAGGGTTAGAATGTTTGAAAATTCATTGAGTTGTAGTTATTTAGCTCTTTGTGCTTTTACTTCTTCATAAGAAGGTGCGCGTTTTGCAGACAATTGCAACTGTATGCATGTTTCTTGGTTGCAAAATAGAAGATACATTGCGCTTGCGAAAGGATGTTGTTATTGCAGCTTATGAAATACTCCATAAAAGGGATCCCTCTGCCCCCGCAAAAATCCGACAGAAAGTATGGAAGATATCCTTCTATCTTAATGCCTTTCCTATGTATATTTGTTCTCACATTTGCTGATCCACAATTATCTTTTCAAGGAAGTATATAATAAGCAGCAGGAGTTGCTCTTAATTGGGGAGAAACTTTTATTGGCAACAATTGCTTTTGATCTTGACATCCAACTCCCCTACAAGCCACTTGTTGCAGCGCTAAAGAAATTGGAACTTGGTCACGACATACCTCGAGTGGCATGGAATTTTGTGAATGATTGGTAAGGTCTCTTTACTTCCTCACTAAGGTTATTTTAGTTGTTTTTTGTAGATCATTCAGATCTTACTATTTTGTTTAATGGGCGATTAACTCCTCCTACAAAACTGTGCTGGTAGGCTTTGCACTACATTATGCTTGCAGTACAAACCCCATTATATTGCGGCTGGTTCTGTTTTTCTTGCTGCCAAATATCAAAAGGTGAAGCTGCCTACAGAGAAAGGAAAGGTTTGGTGGTTGGAATTTGATATTTCTCCTAAATTGTTAGAAGGTTAGTTATTACATATTCTCTATGCCATCAATTTATATGTATATTTAAGTCATCAAATCATCTGTACTTTTTTTTTATGTGTGTTAAAATGTGGGTATACATGAAACTCTTTCGATGTAGTTGTAGAACTAGTGCACACAGTGTTTCTCTGAGAACTACAAGTAATAATATCATTAGCAGCTTTACTTGGTTTAAAATATATTCCATTTGAAGAAATTATGTCACTGTCCCTCCACTAAAGTTATTAATTTTTTTTACCTTATATGTTTGTTAAATGCTATTGAGAAATTGTTTTAATGGATTTGGCTTATGCCCGTATGCTTCCTGTTTCTAGTTTAATACTTCTTCATTGAGCTTTGTATTTTTGTCTACATTAGAGTATAAATTTCTCTTCCCCTTTGTTGATTTATGGTATGTGGTTGCATTTTCCTTCCTTGTGTGTTCTTAAACTTTCTTGGTGTTATTTCAGAGGTGATCAAGCGTATGCTCAGATTATTGGAGCAGGACAACAGACAAACTCCAGCACCTAAGCAGGAGAGGGCAGTCCAACCTACATCTGTAGCTGAGAAGCCACTAGGCAGCGGCCCAAAATCATCCATTAACATGTCAACTGTGGGTCGGCATTCTATTGATGGAGCCCAGGTGGACACTGGACAAAATAGCAAGCTTACATCATCTAATAGCGGCCAGAATTTGGCCTGTGCTGGCAGTATTGCTGGTTCCGAAGTTTTACCATCCCAGACTAGTGAAAGTGGTAATGCAGGGAGTGTTGTTGAGGATGGTGACGGCGAGAATCCGCCAGAATTAGGGGATTCCAATCAGAACTCAAGCTGCAAGATCGTTTCTGTTGAAAACAGAGCAGGAAGTTCTGATCAGAACTCGAGCTGTAATATTGATTCTGTTCACAACAAAGCAGGTAGTGTTGTTGAGGATGGCGATAATAAGAATCCACCGGGAACAGAAGGTCTTGATCAGAATTCAAGTTTTAAAGTAGTTGCTGATCACAATAGAGCCGGCAGTCCTCATCGGAATTCAAGCCACATGATTGACGCTGCCCGGATTAGAGAAGCATTGAAGAGAAGGAGACGCGAGAATGCTACAAACAAGAAGCCAGTGGAACTGAAAAATGACGAGCTAGATATCGAAACCTGGATAGAAATAAAGCTGGAAAGCGAAATAGAGATGGAGTCCGCCTCTTCAGAGAAAAAACAAAGGGTAGGGTTGTCAGAAATTTAAAACTTATAGCGGAGTTTCAACATTTTCAAGGTTCTTTCTTACCGAGAAACATTCTTCTCCAGAATAAGGTACCTTGGAGGATATAGAATTTTGAAATAATTCATTCTTTTTGAAGGATGTTCTGATGTTATAGGTATAATGGTATTGTGTTTTAGTACAATTTTTTGGCATAGGGAGGTCGCATGTACATTAATATTACTGTGCAAATAAGGTATTATTGGTCTGTTATAATGTTGGTTGTAGACTGCAGAGATACAAGTCACTGTCAACACATTTGAGTTCAATTTTGCCTATTGGATCAACAAGGAAATTGGAGGTTCTTCTATGTCTGAGGTAATCTGTATATTATTGTATATTATTGCATTGTTACTGTTAAAATCTCTATCAGAACTATAAATATCAGATATGAGATATTTTGAGATGGGAGCTCCTTCTCCATGAGCAGCTTGTCAATTTGTTGGTTTTCATTGAATATAGTTTTGGAGTTTTGGTGGGGTCCAATAAAGCCACCAATGATAAATACATTTGTGATTTGACGTGAATGTCTCATCCAATTTCCAGTTTGGCCTCTATGGAACACCAACCATATGATTGAATCTGCCAGATATTTGTTATTCAACATTGGAACTAAGCTAAGAGACTGTTGCGAGTAAACAATTTCCAAATTATTAGCTAGGAGACTATTTTTTTTCTTTCTTTCTTTTTGACAATGAAAAATCGATTTTCATTATTGAGTAAAAATAGAGAAAATAGAGATTACATGGTAGAATAGGAAAACACGCAAATCCGAAAACATCCAGACTATCCACCTAACAAGAAAATTATATAAGTAAAACATGGAAATTTTCATGACCTCCCAAAAGATTTTGTCGACAAAGTAAAAATTCTATGTAGTTGGGAGTTACCCAAAACCCGAAAGCCGGGAGCACTAAGAAAGCACTCCCCCCTACCAATGTCGAACTATGCCAGACTTTCACCTCTCCATTCTGAATCAGACTGTAAAACTTAAGACAACCCCACAACCTGATTTTACTACGGAAGCCGCCCACCGCTGTCAGGGGCACTAGGCGAGTTGTTGCCCAGTTCGCCCAACCCACCAGCACCGTTTGCCGAACCAGATCTCATTTGGTCTCGGCTTGCCCGTGACCTGGTTCTATCATGGGAGCCAACTTGAGCTCTCCCTGTACTGAATTCTGTCATAACTGTAGTCTCACTTTCCGCTGTCTATGTCTTAATCACCATTTGTCGAACAAAAATTGTCACAAACCAAATCAATCACCGCTGCCGTAGATAGACAGTCTGCTCTGATTCGAAAGTCTTACAACTGCCGTCTCTCTTGAAAGAGAGAGAGAAAAAACCCTAACTTCGGCTCTCCAACTGTCAAGCGCGTAGTAGTATTCTTTAATTAGATCGGAGACATAAAAAGTATTATATTTTTATATTGTTTTGTTAGTGTTTGATTTGAAGTATTAAGTTATTAGATTTTAGCTAAAACAATTATTTCGCAACTAATATTGCCGAACAATTATTAAAATATTCATTCTACCATTTTTTTTTCTGTCTGCTTTTGCTCCATGACTTGAGAAGTCAAATGGTTGAATTTCACTTGAATTTCAAATTTTTCTCCTCTCTTCTCTTCTCCAATCGGTTGCGTTTTTGTGCATAGGTTCGAATTATAAACTTTTGAAACATATAGCTGAAATTTGAGTGAAATAACAATTTGCTCCTAATTATTAAAGTTGTGTACTTTCGTAAAATATTTGTTTTCAACACTAGGTAGTGATAAAAACTCGACAAATATTTGCCTCTCTCATGTCTATGCAATCCGTGGGTAAGATCACGCATATATTTCTTTTGATATTTTTTTCGTTCAGTTTTATATGTCTTGATTTTTAATGTAAAATGTTAGATCAGATAAGACGTTACAAAATACAAATAGATGAATTTATAATGCAACCTGAATTAAATGTTAGTTGAACTTGCTTCTTTCAAAACTTATTAGCCTAGATTTAGGAATTAGTTGAGAATGGAGAAATTTTTGTTGAAGTGTCACTTAATATAATTGTTCACAAGCAATCAATTTAGTTGTCTTGGATTTGTCCAAATTTCATCTAAAAATTAATTACGAAGTACTTAATTTTGAGGTTGGAGAGTTTTTATTTTAAAACACATCACAAGAGTCACTTTATAAATTTCACTTCTTCCATAATATACAAGCGATCTCTTACTTTTTGAAGTAACAAGCGATCACTTACTTGTTTATCACATAATTACATTATAATTAGTTGATTATATAATATGAAAATTTTACTAAACAATTGTGTCAATCCCTCCCGAGTAAATTTTTACATTATTTAAGTTGAAATTGCACGTTCCTAGGGCATCGTAATTTTAAAATTGAAATAGTGGGTACAATTCTTTTATGAAATGAGATGGGCAAATATTGTAAAACACTAAAATATAGAGAGACAACTACTCCTAATATTTCTAAAAAAGCTCAATTTTATTTTAACTATTATTATTTTTTAAATATATATTTTAACTATTATTAAAGCATACAAATTCAAAATTGCAATTTTTGACTAGATCCCAAATGTAATCCCTATTTTTAAAATAAGTTTTTAAATAATTACATAAACGTTTAGGTGCTCTTAACTACCGTTACAAGATTTATGTAGCTTAGATGCACGGAACGTTTAATAAAATAAGATTTTTTATCTTGACATCAAGAGTAAGAGGCTTCAGTTAATGAAAAAAACGTAACAACGCTTTATTGAGATTAAAGTATAAAAACACTCAACATTTATATTTGAGAAGTCGAATTCAAAACACCTCTAAAAAAATTGATATATAGATGTGTTAGGTATTTGTTTTTCGTTATTGGCATTGAAATATAAATGCTCAAAATTTATATTTGAGGTCTCGGATTTCAGACAACTTTGAAAAATTGGTATGTAGGTGTGTTAGGTGGTTTTTTTTTCTTCTTGTTAATAATGGGTTTAATAAAAACCTTATCTAGATCACTCAAAGAAATTTATTACGTGGCTCTTATCTGGTCATGTTCCTTCACACGTGTCAAGTAGCCATCAACAATTCCAACAAAGCAATGATGTCATCACCCCAAAACCTTGGGCTTGTCTCTTTTTATGTCTATTTACATTAATGCCCTTGTACCCCTACGTACCTTTAGATAATAATATTCCAAAAGTATATTTAAATTTGAATAAATATGTGTCCTAATTTATTTTTCCAAAGTAATAACCGTAATCAATCAAATCAACTGTATACAATATGGAACCTATTTCTGTTAATCTTAGATATAAACATAGCACTAATACATACAGTAAATTTGATAATAAAATTTGGCAGCTGAGGGATATGATATATATTGTCCAAAAGGGTATAAGAGTCATTGGATAAGTAGCAATAGTAACATTATCGATAAAGAATTGATTTAGATTCCTGTGATTGTTTGTTCCTCAGTGGCAGTCTACATTTCACAAGAATCTCTTTGTCAAAATCTGTACGTTTGCCCAAATCCTTATCCCTTCTTCTTTGCAATCCGATCTTTCAATGTCCGATTGAAGATCTTATTCGCCGATTTTTCCGAATTTCGTCTTGATTTCTTCTCTTCATCGTTCAAGCTTTTCAGCTTTCAGGTGCGAATTTAACCTCTCATCCCCATATTCATCGCTGTGTTTGTTTACTGAATTATACTGTAATAGACTATTTATTTATTGATTTTTTGGAAGTTGTTATTTAATTTTACTAATTAGGTCCTATGATGCGGTTAATTAGTAGAATTTCAATTTTCTTGGTCTTTCTCAGCTGCCAAATGGTAGATGATATCTGGTCCTTGTTTTCTTGCATATTTTATGGAAAAGAATAAATTGAAAGGCTTTATTTGAGTTTCTTGATTTGTACCAGTGTCAGTGTTGGAGGAGGTGAAATGGCTCTGCAAGGACCAGTGATTTGCCCCACTGTCCGAGCTAATCAAGTGAGTTCTTGCACTCTCCGAGTGAGTGGTCCTCTGGTGAAGGCTCGTCTTCTTAGAAGTGAATTTTGGGGTTCACAAGGGATCAAGGGTGTTAAGCCCAAGGTGGCTTCTCTTTCTCAGTCACTGAATTCTGTAAAGTACAAAGTAGTGCAGTGTAGCTTTAGATCATCCTCAGATGGCAATGGAAGCAGAGCAGAGAACTTCAATGAAAACGATGAAGACTATGTCAACTCCAGTGTAGTTGAAGCTGGTATGTTCTTACATTGTCAAACTTGTCCTTTCCATTTCAATCTACATTTTTTCAGTGTATTTATTTTCTTTTAATTACAATGCTTGGCCTTTGTAATTTGTATACCATAATAATATATCGAGTACCTATAATTAATAGACATTCACTTGTTTGTGCCGTGTAGTTGAGGTGAAGAGTGGTGCAGATGGTTTTGCGATTAAAATGAGGGATGGTCGACACCTAAGGTGCGTTCATAACAACCCTCAGGGTGGGCACCTGCCAGATTATGCTCCACATCCTGCAATTGTTTTGAAGATGGAAGATGGGACCGGTCTTCTTCTCCCCATCATTGTTTGTA
>JAYMTE010002029.1:0-11975 GCA_036897545.1 Pelargonium fulgidum
AGATCTCGAGTTCGAGTTTTAGAGAATTTAGCTGTATTAAAACTTGATAGGGAGAGCTTCGTCGCTTTTGTGGTCCTACTCAGCTCGAATGGGGATTAATTTTATCATGATAAAATGATTTTAAAATGTCAAATAACAAATTTACGGACCCGCTCAGAAACCTCATAATTTAAATAAAGAAATCACAGAGTTCGGGCTGGGTTGACAAAGATAAAGAAAAAGGAAAAGAAAAGGTGGACCGTTACTCCTTAATTTCCCTCAACAGATATAATCAAAGCAAATAAATATTAATCTTAAATACTCATTATTAAACCCCATAAAATAGGACCTCTCTCCACTTGTATTCTCTACTCTCTCTCTCTCTCTCTTACAGTATTTGTGCATACACTACACTGCTACTTCAAAGTTCAAAGCCAAAGCACAACACTACTTCCAATTCCATTGCCACTACCAGAAGATCGATCGAGAAGCTTATTTTGGGTTCTGATTATCTTTTTCAACTACACTACTCGATCATGGCCCTCAAGGATTTTCATCTCAAGCTCAAGGTAATTCCTCGTAAACCTTTTTCTTTTTCTCGTCATTTTTGTATCTCGAAGCTTTTGGGAAAAGAACCCAATTTTATCAATGGCTTCTTGATCATCAGGGTTTTTCAGGATTTGGGTCTGTTTTGACTATCGGTGTCAAAGATGGGTTTTTGTTTTGTTTCTGCAATTCTTGATTGGGAAATATGTACCCAACATTTTACATTTGATCATTCTTGTGAAATGGAACAGTTGATTTTGTCAATGGCTATATGGGTTTGTGCTTTGAGTCATTAACATGTACGATTAATGTGTTCCAGGCCTTCCGGTTGTGTTTTGTTTCTGTAATTCTTGATTAGGAAAGATGTAGCCAACATTTTACATTTGATCATTCTTGTGAAATGGAACAGTTGATTTTGTCAATGGCTATATGGGTTTGTGTTTTGAGTGATTAACATGTATGATTAATGTGTTCCAGGCCTTCCGGATGAGGCATTTTGTGGTGAGGGATGGAAGGAAGAGAGAGAAGGGGATGGAGAAGAGGCCCTCATGGATGACTCCAGTCTCCCATGGCTACCAAGTGGTGGAGGACAGAGAAAGGTCCTTCCGAAGAGCCTCAGACGACGAGTCTGACTCCGACTCAGTTGTGGTCCAGAGAGAGCAAATTCAGGACATTGAGCTGTGGTTTTTCGGGGTTTTCGATCCTCGAATTGCTCATGGAATCACCAAGTATATGCAGTCACACCTCTTTGATAAGAACTCCAAGGAGGTACTTATTTCTTGAACACAAAATGTCTTGTTGCACAAGAAATTGAGGGTCATGAATGAGCACTTTTGTTGTTTAAAATTATTGGCAAATTTGTGATGATTCTTGTTGAGAGAAACCCAATATATATGATGTTATGTTGTCGCATTGCATTTCATTTGTTTGCTCTAATTTCTTCAACACAAAATGTCTTGTCGGACAAGAAATTGAGGGACATCATTCATCAATAAGCACTTTTGTTGTTTGTAATTATTGGCAAATTTGTGATGATTCTTGTTGAGAGAAACCCAATATGTATGATGTTATGATGTTGCATTGCATATGTATATATGTAGTCTCTTACTAGGAGGAAGACCAAGGAGATACTGAGGAAAGCACATCTTGGAGTGAGGGCAAAGGTCAGGGAGACACTCAAGGATGATGAGGCATGGAGGGTGGGTTCAGCCTCTGCTATGGTCATCAATGGCTCCAAGCTTGTCATGGCTAACATGGGTGGCTACAAGGCTGTTGTGTGTAGAGATGGCGTGGCTCATGACCTTAAGAGCAAGAATCAGCAAGGCACAAAACGACATTGGTTTCGCAAGCTCTTTTCTGGTATAGGATTAGGAGCAAGTTTTTCTTCTCTTTTAGAGTGGTAAAGACTTAACAATGATCTGATACTGGCCTTTCGTGTTTGTTTTGAAGTTCGGATGTTATCGTGCAAGTCGGGGAGTGCAGAAGAAAGCCCTAGGTCTAGAGGGTCTAGAGGCTCTGACCTTGCTGTTGGTACTGAAAGAATTGATAGTGATACTACTGAATTTGTCATATTAGCAAGCACTGGTGTGTGGGAGGTAAGATTCTTGAAATTGAACGAACTGGCTTGCATTTGCATATTGCATATTGCAAAGACAATTGTTGTTTGTTATGTCAATTGCTCACCATCCTGTTAAATCCAGGTGATGAAGAGTCAAGAGGCAGTGAATCTCATCAAGTTTTTTGAGGATGCACAAGAGGCTGCAGAGTGCTTGGCAAAGGAAGCGTTGGCGAGAAGGAGCAGGAGCTGCATTTCTTGCTTGGTCATCCGATTCGATTGATTTACAATCCAGATCTCTAACTCTAACATGGAATATAGAATAGATGGATGAAACTGAGTATTCTTTTTTATTTTTCTGATTTGTTTTGGTTCTCAAGGCTTCAAATTGTGTAATGTTTGAGTTTGATCAAGTTTTGGTTTTGCATATACTTGCAGTAAGTTTTGGCAACATGTAGAGAGACCTGACCAAGCTGTATGCACCATATGATGGTTCTCTTGACAAATTCTTCTAATTATAATGATAATCTTTTCACAATTATACTTCTGTTTTTGAGTCATGAGACACAGCATAAAAGCTATTGATTGCATGGAATTTTTTTTTACGACTGATCTACCAGCATTGTTGTATAATCCATTTGAATCAAAATTCAATCTCACCAGCTCCAAATTAATTTACCATGGAAGGTTATATATGAATTCCAATGTACAAAGACAGATTTTACAACCTCCACAAAATAAAAAAAAAACTCACAAAACTTGTAATAACTCACAGCCAAAACTAGGAATGTAAACAATTTTGGTGCTTGCTCTCACCCCTTCAAATTTGTAACATCCACAAACAATTTCAAGCTGCCAGCTTCTTTTCACTAGCCTTGCTTCGGAATGGAGACAGCAAAGAGAATGACCGAGAGGCTGTAGACAAAACAGAGCCATACATCATAAGCCCCCGACATTTGACTAAAACATGACCTGTGTTCTAGAATAAAAGGGAGGGAAAAGAGTTGAAGTTCACCATGAATCATGATGCATGTACTACTGAATACTTACACTTCTGTTGAGTAGAACTGGCAGTGGGAGTTTCATCTTGAGAGATGAGATTCTTCAATGTATGAACTGATTTTATAACAACAAGCAAAATGGTCAGTTCACACTAAATACGTCCTATCAGTTATCATAGTTCAATAATCTTTATATGCAAGGCATGGCGCCAAACAGAGGTAGACATACTACCAACAAAAAATATTCTGTGGCTATCATAGTATCAGCATGTATAAGAGCTGAAATATGAGTAATGCTAAAAGTCTTCTACATATATCCCAATTCGGCACATACTAGTTAAATAAGGCAATGCACATTAAGTTTAATGCAACCATGCAAATGCAAAACCACTTACGCATCACTAATCCCATTCTCTAACTGAATTAAATGCCCCATATATCAATGACATGAAGTATTTGGGACCGAGTGTATTGGTTTCCCATGAAAATTATCATCAGTGGGCAGAATAATTTCAGTGCAAAATATTTAATCTGTGAAATTAAATTATGACATATTTGTTGCTGTGATTTGATGGACAGAGGATATACTCCATAGTTAGCCACAGCTAACACGTAGCATTCATGTCAAAGAGCCCAATCTATGCCAATCTTCTCAGGCTGAGGCTAGTTGGTTAAGCTATTGAATCCTAGGTTCAAGGCTTACGATCCTGACCTCAGGGGAATATTATGCTCTATAAGTTTGAACAAAAGATGGGTTACCTTCACTGGTAGAAGCAGTATTCGCCACATTATCATCGGCCTCAGAACCATGGACACTGCCACTGTTGGATTCAGTGTTATGATCACTTGAAGCTGAGCTATGATTCTTTCTTCCAAACTTCAACAGACGCCTAAACCCTTTTGACGATTCCTTTATCTGACGCTTTTCTAATGCCTCTGGAATCTTGTCTAGCTTCAAATTTTTAGAACCAGAAGATACTTTTACGGTCTCTGTGATTGTTGAGTCCTCTATGTTTGCCGGTGGTGCTTTAACATACTCAGAGTTTTCAGTACATGGATCTTCCATAGAAGAAACCCGAGCAACAGGCGGTTGATATGATTTTTCAGGAACATTGACGCTCGGAAACTTCAGTGACTCCTTTCTGGGATCAACCATGGTGACCTGACCACATAGGCAACGCATAAACAAAATTAGTGTAGCGAGAGTAGGAGCACCATTTCATTGGGGGATTTGGCCATTAACTCAAAAGTGGTATGCTTTCATATTAATAGATACGTTTAAAATACTGTTTTTCTGTTTATGGCAAAAAATAATGCTGAACAATACTGATTTGAAACTGAAACAACATAAATTTTGACCAGGACATAGGTTCAACAGTAACATAAATTAACTCAAGGTCATATAGATTTTGAGGTGAGATCAATATTCATCACAAAATGCATGATCTGTATAATAGGTAACTGTATCAGAGTATCTTTTGAGTTTTCACAGCTTACCTCAAAAGAACTAGGTTGTGCTTGCTTTTGATTATCAATGCTTTGTATCTTTACTCCATTCATGGTAATTGAAGAAACTTGCGCATGAATGGCAGCATAATCTGACACCACTTCAATTTTATCACCTTTTGTACAATTATCGTATTGTCCCTGTTTCAAACCAACATTTTCTGTCGAAGCATGTATAGCTGTAATAGAGGGCTTTTCACATTCCAGGGTCACAACATTCTTTTCAATTACTGGGTTATCATCCCCATCACTTAGATGTGAAATTTTACCATTATTCCTCTTTGGTTCAGCACTCTCAGAAATTAAAGATGACTTGCTCCCATTCGCTGTCTTTGTCGCTTCCTTTTCTGTTGAAATTTTCTGGGCAGCATCTGAACCTTTAGGTGTTCTAATTTTCAGTCCTGGAAGAGTTGCAGCTTTGGTTTTATCAAGGTTCATGATAGCAGATATCTTCTTGCTTTCAGGACCATTACTCTTTGGCTTTGATATCGGTTCAGCACTTCGAGACTTCACTGAAGAAAGTTGATGGCTGCTGCTCATTTTAGGTTCCGACAATCTTCTAATGTGTGCCATGGATGCCTTTGTATCAGCAGCAACACTGTTGCTTTGTTTCTTTGACTCAGGCAATGATGACACTGACTGGCTTATCTTATTTCCAGCAGAATGACTTCCATTATTCAATCTGCCAGGTTTGGAGGCCTTCTGATAATCATTTGATCCCAAAGAAACAGGTCTAATGGACCTCTGAAGAGGTGATGATGATCCAGGCTCTGAATCACTAAACTTTGATCCTTTGTGAGAGCTTGGTGAAAGTTTTATGGGCAACTTCCTGGTTTGCTGTGAAACCAATGACGACTGAGTAGGGATGGATGAACCGCCCCTAGCAGCAATTCTCTTTTGCCTCTCTATTTTCAAATTTTCCAGTCTTCTTTTCTCTTCATCTTCCTGAAATATAAAATATCAATGTATAAAAATGTGATGAATGAACCAGATAAGCTAGCTGGAAATCAGACAATATCATAACTTATTTGGTGTCAACAGGCAACATAAATTGGATAGATTCTCACAAGGAAGCTCACTGGCCAGTGGCCACTCTACTTTGTGTACATTTTATTAAAATAGAGTTGAGCTTTCAAAATGTTATTCCAAAATTTACTTCAATATGCATACCACATGTGGGCATGCACAAGGACCTGGAAAAGAAAAACAAAGATATGGCATATTTCAAACCTATTATCATCTTCAAACCAGTCACCTTAATATCCGAAACATATTTCAGTATGAAAAAAAAGCACAAATACCTTCTCCTTCTTCATTTTCTGGAGATCAGCTTTATATGTTCTCAGTTTCTCAGCACGAGCTTTTGCTTCATCCAAAGGACTCAACTTGGAAGGCTTTCCTCTCCTAATAGGCCCCACAGTTTTCTTCTTATCAGAAGAATCTGGAGTGAGTTTTTTTCGGTCCTTGTCTGACTTCTTTGATCCTTGCTTGATGTCAGTTACTCCCTCCTTACTCTTCTTATCCACTGAAGTGATGTCTTTAGCATGAACTTGCATTTCATAATCTAAAGCAGGGTCATAACCTGATGACCCCTTTTCTGTTCCACGCTCGGGCATCAAGCTTAAATCATGTGGCTCATAATGAACTTGGATCCCATTTCTATTTGATTCGGCCTTCTGAAGTGCTGATGGGAACTCCGAATCCACATCAATAGCCTTTCTGTCACCACTTCCAGCTTGATCTCGTGACAGTGACCTGACAGGAACTATATAGGAGTCACCATCCATATTTTGTGACAACCTCCCTTCCAAGTTATTGTTTGCACCCTCAAATCTATTTACAGCCAGTGGATCCAAAGATCTTGTAAAACCTCCTGACTGGTTTTCTTGTCTACGAATCATAAAATCATCATTTGTTGACCTCCTATATCCACCCTTTCTGCTGTCCATTTCAACATCCATTTCACCATTCATGAACCTACCATCATTTAACTGGCCATCTTGTTGAGAAATCAACTCATCATTTGATGCCCTTGGTATACGGGTCCCATTTCCACTAACCTTATGTATGTCAGTCATTCTCCCTTCTTGAATATCACCCATACCATGCCCACCATGGATCAAAGGATCGTCACCAGCTATATTCTGTCGCCTCCTAACTTGAGCCCCCTTTTCATATGCAAACATGCCCTGATCTAGAGAACCTTTGTCTTCATCCGCATCTCTGAGCAATAAATTTTGAAATGCATGCCAGTGTCCAGTTTCTTCTTTGTCAAATGAATTCAGTGCATCAATGGGTTTTGTATGTTTCTCTTTTCTTTTAGAATATCTCTCAGAATTCTTACGCTTCATCTCTGAAGTGGTGGCCTGTTCACCATTCTCTTCCTCAGTTTCAGAGCCAGAAGCTGACTCTGATCCACTTCCTGAAGAGTTCTTACTCTTGGATGTGATGTAATTGATGTTCCGAATAACAACCATGCCAGATTGCTTTTTACCAGATCCGCCCGACTTCTTTCGTGATTTTCTATTTTGTGAACCTTCATCCAACTCCATCTCATCTTGTGATCTTGATTTTGAACCATCCATCTCCCCAGTTTCTGATTCATCATTGCTGTCCCTACTATCCATGGAAAGCCTCTTCTGTCTTACTCTTTTACCAGAACTTAATCTACCATCGTCCGGTGGATAAGGTGGATGAAAATATGGGCTGCTTCCAGGATAGTTATTGTAGTATGGCATGCCTTGCATGGGATATGCTTGAAAGACTGGTGGTGCTCCAGGTAGAGACTGAACATGCCAGGGAGCATACATATGATGCGGAAACTGGCTTTGTGGTGATTGGTGATCCATTGGAGGTTTCTGATCTGAGAATATGAACACAGATTTTCCACCTTAGAATTGTGAAGGGCATATACATGCACATATGTTATGCCCCTAACTACAGGCGATGTTTAAAGAAAATCGTGCAACAATAACATTTTGGCTCTTGTAATCTTTTCAAAATAAAAAACAGATTTAGCTATTTTGTACTTCCACAACCTTACAAAAACAAAGACATTTCAAATTTGAGTCAAAAGCTGTAATTATTTCAATACATGATGTACTTTCAGATTTAGTTGTTTTATACATTCAGAAACCTTTCACTGAATCAATTCAGTATCTCAGACTTCTTGTCTCAAAAATATCTCTAATGTTTTGAGCTCATACCTGTGCTTGTTTCTGGGGTTGCTTTTCCGTTACTCTCGTGAGCTAACTCACTAGACCCTGATGCATTCATGGTTACTTCAGCTGCTTCAATTTCAAGCCATTGACCAGTTTCATGTTTTCTTTTCCATACTTCTAAAAATCTTTTGCTTGCATCCCTATAAAATTAATAAATATAACACAATCAAATAGTTGCAAGGAATTTTTTGAACTTGTATGCCAGTAAGTCCATCGTTAAAGAATTTTTATGATGATTCGGTTTTTTTGGGTCGGGTTTGAAAGAATTAGCCCGATCCAACCCGATAGGGATGCAAGTCCACTTGGGTTTTGGGCCGTGGGTCGGTTTTCATATGCAAAACGATGTGACCCGAACCGAATTTTTTTTTTTTTTTTGGGTGCCCGCAGGTTTGGGTCCAAATTATCAACTCTATGTCTATGAAGGTATCACAAAACTCACAACCCAACACTAATATAGCAAAGTAGTTCATTAAGAAATGTTGCTTACATCAAGCGTGAGGCTCCAAAGCATTCAGCAAATGATATCAGTGGAGCCATGTGATCAATGTCAAAACCAGCTGCTACAGCTCGTGCAAAGGCCATCCCTTGCTCTTTCTCAAGGACTTTTTTGCGTGTCTCCAGAACTCTCAGAAGCTGCACTCTGGTAAAATACACAATAAACAATAGCAGATCAACACCCATGAAATGTAATTGAAGAAGTTGAAGCAAAATATAGGTAGATGAAACAACCATCATGGTGTCAAAACTAGACATGTTAACTCGTCCCACAACCCTATCTTTAAAACAATGATACAACCTTAGTAAAGACGATGGAATGCAGAAACCAAGCAGAAGAGAAAGCTGATTTTCCTTCCAACTTGATTAATACAGACCTTCTAAACCACATGACTTCAAGAAATAGCAATTTTTTTTTCCTGATAAACTTAAGGGAAATAAATAAAATCAAATAAAATAAAAGATTTCATATAAAAGAGCAGCTAGAGACATTCATGACAACCCTGCAATACTAGATAAAGTGTATACTTGCTCAACTAATGATGAAAACTTGCATCCAGTTAAGGCCTGAAAATGGTTACTGAAGCATTCATTTATAATCGCCCACGTAAGACACTCACAATTGAAGAGGCATGCTTTCATTAAATTTCATAAAATTATATAGTTACTTAAGGTGGCAGGGGTTATACTTTGAGTTGCCCTCTTTCTCAGTTGATCCATTTGCTTCAGGTAGATGAGCATCAGGCTGCAATCCAGAAACACCAAATTAAAGAAATATGCCAAAAATTTCATTGCAACGGTAAATGGTGGTCGCTCACCTTGTAAAGGACTATTGCTTTCTCCTCATTACTATCAGAGATGGGCTTACTACCTGTCCAAAATCAGCAATTTATAAGAAACCAATATGACAGTCCCTATTAATATAATAATTCTGTGCAACTAATTCTTAGAATATAGAAGTAAACTAACAGAACAGCACAGAAGTAGGAACAAGACAGTTAAGGATAGGAATTTTTTCTTTCTAAATACATGACTATTTATAGAAAAAAGTACAAGAAAAAGGGAATAAAATGGAGATTCAACTTAGAATTCTACTACAAAGCAAATAGATATTAAAGCAGTATATCCTTGAGGTAAGTACCTTCAAGGCTTTCTACAGGTTTTCCTTGATGATCTTCTACCTGTCACAAAGTAAGTAACTTTATTATTCTATAAAGAGTAGAACAAAGAACTCTTATGGAATTATTTACAGTGCTAACCCCAAAGTCATTGGTGCTCTGTATAGCAATTGCCTTGCCAATTTGTGAAATTTCGGATTCAATTGTGTAGACCCTTTCCAATACCTCTGGATTGCTTACAAAGCGAACAAACCTATTGAAACCAAATCATATTAATTTATCATGACAATACTAGTAATAGAAACATATAGCATAATAGCACCGCTACTTCATGATGATCTCCATATCAAGGAAAATCCCAACAGTCACAACACAAGGAAAATTTAGTACCAACTTCAGTATTGTGATTGTGTCACTGAAAGCTACACCAGAAACTCATTGATTATTCTAATGATCAAGATCAATCCTAGTTTAGCCAAATGACTGAAATCACTGAAAGCAATACATGCCACTGACAAAGTAGTCAATTCCTTGGGTGATTAAGTCATAATATTCCAATTGGTAATAATAACAAATGTCAAAATATCATGTAATAGGGCAATAAATGCAGCAACTTTTGGATTTTGTTACTCAAAAATAATATTATGTCAAACTATTCCCTGCAAGTTTTCTAATGCAATAGAATCTTTCCCATTTGATCATATTAAGTTTTACCAAACCTAGTGATACTGCAAATAAAACAAATACCACAAAACAAACTACCAAAAATTAGATGGAAGATGAAACCTTCAAGTTACATAGAACATCCATCAAAGAAAGGAAATTTTGGTCTTTGCTAAAAGAAAAAGGAAACCAAAACCACACATTCATACAGTTGCAAAAATGTAAATCAAAACCTCTAAAGGAAAATGTATGAAGAGAACAAAGAAAATTAATGCAATATGTTAAAGAATCAAAAGAAGATAAAATGTATCAAACTCCAACCTTTCAACTGTGCTCTTAGTAAACCAAGTAGCCTCGTTACCAGGTTCCGGCTCGAGAACAATGGAATAACCCCCCTTGGCCACCTGATCTTGGGCAGTTTTCAAGTGAGCTATAAAGGGACTCAGCAAACCAGAAGCTATCTTCTCAGTCTTGCCATTTGCAGACACAACTAAATCAAACCTGTAAAAACAGACAATAAGCTCACTTTCCCATTTTAGAACCTTAAATTTCACAACTAAATACCCCTCAATAACTAACAGTGACACCAGACCTAGCTTCAAAAACCTCATTAAACACCAAATTAATGCCTTTTGGAGCTCACAAATCATCACATCCACTACGACAAGAGAGTAAGGTACCAGAAAGTGGACATAACCCATTAACCCGATCGAAGAAAGAAGAAAAGACAATAGAGTGAGTTACCGAGTTCGAGTGGGAGTGAGCTGAAACACGGCCGAGTCAAGCCGAGTGGAGGACCTCATTGGTGAAGAAAACAAAGCTCCGAGGAAGCGAAAATCAACAAAAGGGTAGTCGGTTCCCGATCCCCACCATTGAGCACAGCACAGTTTCACGAATTCAGATCAATCACAGACTCACATGTACGCGTGAAAGCCATAGCTTGAAAACAGAGAAAAGCTCGCTCGCTCGCTCGCACTCAGTAGACTGAGTCTAGCCAAAGAAACAGACAGAGACAAGAGACATAGACGGACAGAGGTTTTAGAGAGAGAGAGAGAGAGGATCCGAGACTGATGATGATGGTTTTTACTTTCTTTTTTTTTCTTCTTTTTTTTTTTTTTTATGTTTAATGTCAAGAACAGAAAGTGAAACGTTACAGCTGAGGAATTGTTTTTTTTTTTTAATAAATATTCAATTAATTAATTAAACATAGTTGTGGTTGAATTTGGGGAGAGGTGTAAAATGATAGAAATTCAGGGGTATTTTCGGGAGATAAAACCCAAAAAGACAATGATCTTGAGCAGTGTTCGAGACGTTCTGTGTGAATTTACGGAAATGTCCGGTCTCGTTTTCAACGGTACCGTTGGGGTCGAGCGCGCACTATAGCTTTCTCTAATTTGCGCCGGAGGTTAATTTTAACTTCTTCTTCTTTTTTTTCTTTTTTTTTTAATCCTAATTTGAAGGAATGTGACAATTTGCACTAGACTCGGGAAATAGAAAACTTGTGCTGAGTCAACTCGGAAATCTGAACCCTATTCATTTGTTGAAAACCACTAAACTTTGGCACTTGATTCAAGATGGTCCTTAATTTAACCTTTTGCTTCAATATGGTCCCTCAAGTTGCTTAATTAACCTTTAATTATTGAGACCAATAATGTGGGTTTAGGTTTGAAAAATTAACATTTGTAACATGATATGCTTAAATTATTTAAAAACATACAATTGTAATATGAGATTTGAAAATTTAATTTAGCCTTAAAAAGTATTATGTTTGTCACAAATGAGTGTTTTATATTTTGTTTATTTTATAAAGATCAAAGACAAATTGATTCATATTGTACATATTATATATATATATATTTTTTTTTTTTTATGTTTTTCAATATAGAATGAA
>JAYMTE010002030.1:0-11971 GCA_036897545.1 Pelargonium fulgidum
TTGAAGGTACAGGATTCTCGAGAACATACTAATTGCTTTTGTAACTGAGTTTAAGCACCCAGGGAGAGCAGGAGAAAGAAAATGATTCATTCCTATGCAATTTGTTCTCTTTCCCAATAATCAAGTGGAGTGTATGGAATGGCCTTATGCAATGAATCATGAACTGTGTATTCTATAACTTTCAGCTTTTCCTACATACTGATGATTTTGTTATGCAAATGATACAGAAGTATTAATGACATACAGCATTTTTTTCAGAAAAATAAATGCTTCTACAAATGCTTATTCCATATAACCAATAGCTAGATGTTTATCTTCAATATGTAGCTGCTCTGGCAAACTTTTTTGTCTCTTTAATGCTTCTTTCTTTCTTGATCAGGATCTTGTCTCAAAGTGTTGGTCTTCTTTCTTATACATTCCTGTCACAAACCGGTCATGACAGAATAGTAGTACCTATGGTGCGTATTTTTACTGAGGTTATAGTGTGGTCTGTTCATTTTTGCTAATTGTTATCTACATATTTTTCTTTTCTGATCAACATGAAGAGATAAAAAAAGGAGCTGTAGATTGGTAGATTTTCTTTCATTCTGTGGACTGATAAATTACTGCTTCTGAGGTTAATATACCTGCTCTCTATTTTTCTTTCAAGTCCGACTTTAAGGTCTCAACTTGACGACAATTTGCAGGTGGATTATGAGTTCAACGCGCTGACTGGGACATTAGAACACCAGAATGCTAGAGAACATTATACGTCTAATCTTTCCATGCTGTTACAGTGGTCTCCTTATCACACAGAAGCAGAACTTCTAAAGCAAGTAAGAGCCCATAATTTTCCTTTTGCTTGCCTTCTGTAATCCACTGTTCATTGATGTTCTCACTTTGGGGGTAAGTAATATTCATCTGAACATAAAATTGAAGTTAAAAAGCTCATAATTTATCTTCTAATTAAGCTCTGACAATCTCAAATGAATTTAGGTTGCGTTTGGGAACATGGATTTATTTTGAAATTCGTCATTTGAAATGGTGTATTTCAAATACAAATATAATGTTTGAGAAATCATATAATTTCAAATGACAAGGTAAGAGCTGTCATTTGAAATCTCATGTTCCAGACATGTTTTGAATGCTATTGGATTTGACTCAAATCCAAATCCAAATTCTTGAAGTTCCCAAACACCTCATTTGGCTCAAATCTAGCATTTAAAATGAAATGATGGTTCACAAACACACCATTAGACTCCTGTGATTTGCATGTTTCTTAATAGTAAGCCATTGTCCTAGAGATGCTCTTTGCAAGATAAAGTTGCTGTTTATCTGAGAATACAGCGGGGCATCTTGAGAAAATCTGAAATGTCCAAGTCACCCTGTTCTAGATGAAAAACATTTTTTTTGGTATGACCTAATTACATGCTGTATTGGCACAATAATTAAGATAAGTCAACTAACACGAGTGTAACTCAACTTTTTCAAGCAATCTTCCAAATTTGCTTAATTAAATGGGTCGAGCTTCCACTTAAGTTTTAATAGGTCATGTGGGAAGATAGTAATGTTAATACTTTGACCATATATTATATGACCAACATTGAAAGAAAACTTGCTCTTAGATGAAGCTCAAAGGTAATTATGTTAATATCCTTCAATATTCTGCCTTTTCAAGATTTGATTCCTTTTCTTTTTCGTTCTGATGCCAGTTTAATGATGTTGGGTCTCATGGTACAAAAGTTATTATCTACAATTTATGGTCCAATGATGATGGCACTGTGGAGCTGGACTTCGCCACAGATCCTGAGGTTAAATTCTGTGTATATTGTTAAATTTTTCTTTTTCTTTTTCTTTCAAAAATGAATTTTATTATTATTTTGGATGATTTGGCTATCATGAATTGTACTCACAGGATATTTGTATTGGTGGGGATACTAGAGAAGGGAAGCAAATAAACGATCAGCACATTGCTTACAGACTTCGCTATTCTCTCCGTGTAAGTCTACTGTAGAGTTTTATAGCTAAAATAATTACATGAGAAATCAGATTGTTTTAAGTTTGTTTTTATCATTCTCCACAGCAATACTTGTCCATATTGTATTTGCGGATGCCTCAGAGCTTCAATATAATTCTGCGGAGCCGAGTTGTTGAGCACCATAATATAGCCAGTGACCTTAAATATCCTGAATTCATCCTCTATAAACCTCAAAGTGGTGGATGTGTGGAGGTATTTGTTTGGCTGATCTATATTCTGTCGCAGTCTTTCTGTTCGTAATAAGTATTGAATTTCTGAATATTGGAGCATCACATCAAAAAGTTGTTATATGATTGATCAGACTACTATGATTACGTACAATTAGCCTATTATGGAGGCTTGCAGCCAATTGACAGGAGACTAAAGAGATGGTTCACAGTTTTTTGGTAGGATGAAAATGGAAAGGAGGGGAGTGGTTTTCTTTACTTTTAGGCCTGTGAAAACCTTTACATATAAAAGTGGACTGAATGAGGATAGAAAATATGCTCTTTTGCCAACATATTTTGATTCCCTTAGGCTGTTAGGCCCCAACCCACCGTTTGATCTCCTTTCTGACATGGATAAGCACATGGAAGGCAATTTTTCTTGTCTTCCCTCTGCAAGTCCTTCCCTTACCCCCATTATCAATTCCTTTCCTTGAACCTGAGAGGTTACTTACTGGTTATTGAAATGTTTCTTAAATGGTGTATTTTGCATCTAAAAGCAGTTCTTGAATTGGCATAAACCCTGTTAATAGTTTTTATTATTATGATTTTTTTCATTCGTAAGAAGATACACTTGCATGTTTACTTATGGTGATGAATGCGTAGAATGTAATGTTTGTTGAGCAGCATTGTGGAGAGTTCTAAATAACTCAACTTTCCCTGATGGAAATTTTTGTTGAACCTTGGAAATGGAATTCTAGACCCCACCTAAGACTGAGAGTATGCTTCTCGATTAAGCCCTGAAATTGGTTTCCTCAATGAAGCAAAGTAGTAAACCTCTTGCCTGATTAGTAGAGCTAGAAATGTCTTGGTTCTCTGAGTGCTATTGCATTCCAGCTTGACTTTAACTAGCATGTGATATATGGTGCTTAGTACTTATCTTCTTTCTTTCTGGTTTAATTGTCTAGGGTGAAGTTATTACTACAATTGGATTTCTGAAAGAAGCTCCACAAGTCAACATCCATGGCTTCAATGTTTATCACAAGAACCGTCTAATATTGGTAATTGTTGTTAGTTACTGATGCCCACAAGAGTTTACAATCATCATCTGTTCATTTTATTCTCAATTAAATTAGTAAATTGAAAAAAGAAAAGTAAAAAAAATGCTAAATCTCTTGCTATAGTGTAGTCATATTCCTAGTGAAAACAGAGTACGTCCCTAATCTTCGTTTATTTGCTTTCTTTTGCAGCCATTTTGGCAGGTTGTTAGCTATTCAAGGAGTAGGGGCAGAGGAGTTGTTGGTGAGAAGCTACTAAAGCACCTAATTTATTCTATGCCTTCTTAAGGTTGAAATTTGTTCACATTGCTGTCACTTAGTGTGAAATAATTTCTTATTGTTTTAGGTGTTCTGGAAGCAAATTTTATTGAGCCAACTCACAACAAACAAGATTTTGAAAGAACTACCCTTTTCCAGAAACTTGAAGGTCGGCTGAAGGATATGACCTTGGAATACTGGTAAAGCTTTGTGTTGACCGCTGAGTTGCATATAGAAAATGTCGTATATTTTATAGTAATCAATGGATTGCGAAATCTCCCATTTTAAGTTTTGATTAATTATTTAGCATATATACGCTATTTATAATTGAATTCTATCTAATGCTAATTGAATTCTCTATTTTAAGTTTTTATTACATAGAAACATCTTTTTATCCATAAATATATTTTTCATTTCTTTAATTCAATGCCGTTGGCAACTATATATTCAAAACAAAAGGCACATAGTGAGTTAACAAGGATTCCAAAAAGCAAGTGATTAAAACAAGTTTTATGTTTTTCTTTTCTTTTGCTGTCTTTTTAGTGTATGTTATTTGTTATTATATATTTTGGTGTGTTTGAAAAAAGAAAGAAAAATACGGATTGATAAATTGGGCCTCAGATACCGTTCAATAAACTTTTTGAATGATCATTATCATCTCTATGTGAGTGGATAATACTCAGTATTGTTGAGCTTGTATGGTTTATACTTTAAATTTGCAACCTACCTAATAATGCATATGATTGAATTCTGGCAGGGATTTTCATTGCGAGTATATTGGGTATCAGGCAACAAAGAAGCCTCGAGCACCTATGTCACCCCAGGTGTCATCTTATAATATACCTCTTAGGGGTAAAGAACAACCTGTCATGTTGCGTAACAATTCTCATGTTGGTACTTCAAAAACAGTCTCTATAGACAGAAGCTTTCATTGTCCAGCTGCCCATTCCCCCTACAATGTTGCTGAGAGAGTAAAACAGCTTATACCTAACTCTCATGGAGTACCCAAACAAGGTAATAAATGCATAGACAGGAGCATGTCTTCTCCACTGCCAGTCGTAATAATCACGTCCTAAGGTGTAACGCATGCGTTGTGCAGGATCAGATATGAAGAGGAAAGAACATGATGATTCAGCTGAACTTGAGATGGCAAAAAGGCAGGTGGGGAAAGGGGGTAATGTAACTGCTATTGGAAAAATGCAGGTATGTGCAAGGATCTATTCCTGCTGTAAAACCTTGTTTTAGCACAAGACATTTCGTGAAATCTTGGTTGTGTCTTCAATTTTTCAATTGAAACCAGGCAGTGAGATAACATATACTATCATGCCCATTTCTCTATATGTATTGCTTGATGCTGGTTAATATCTAATTCAAATTTCAATTTTCCATGGAGAAGCAATAAGATAATGACATGATATCAAAGAAGGGCATGTGGGTTAGTTAGTGTTCGCCAGTGGAAATATATAATATTATGATAAATGTGTGATTGCTGAAGGCAGCTACTTTTCCTTGTCCCTTGTAATGAAAATATATGGCATTTCATTCATGCTTTGTTGCTCATTACCATATTTTGCTTATTGGGTTGAAATTCATGCCTCTGCTCCTTGTTATATTGTTCTGCTCCTTGTTATATTGTACTCATTTCATTCATGCTTGATTAGTTTTAGCTGTTTGACCATTATGTGTTGTTTTGTAGCCTTCGAACACTACTTCGAACCTCCAAGAGGTTGCAATCTTATTGGAAGAAAACAAGAAGCTACAAGCAATGTGAGTACCTTGGAATATAGAGATAATTATATTTATACTTTGGCAGAGCTGGGTCAACTCACTGTATAGATTATGATGCCTAGACTACATATATATTTTGTTCAATTTTGATTCCAAATTCCAAGAAATTGAGTTCATCTTTCAGAATCATTGTGACAGCATTTTATATTTGTTTGATTCATTTCTCAGGTGCATAGAGAATGAGCGGAGAGAGAAAGAACTTCATATCAAGGTACTTATCAATATTATTGAATCTTTATCTTATCGTATGTTCTCTTCTATAGTTTCACGTGTATATAGTGTAACAAAGTCAAGAAGTTTTAACTAACTTTATTTTATAAATAATGTTAGTAGTTCATACATATCTAATTTTCTAGAAAAAAGAGAGTAGAGAGTACAAGTATTTGTTATTTATGGCATTTTAAAATCTCACGCCGTAACATTAGTGTTGGATTTAAGAAGGGAAAGAAGGAACGCTTAACCTCATAATGATTACGAAATTGTTTGTGCAGGCAATGCAACTCAGAAGCGAAGTAGAGGAATGTAAAAAAGAGTATAGTCGGTTGTTGGCTGAAATGCAGTTGTTGGATCCATACATGGACTTGTATTATTATGTAAATGTGTAGATTTTGTGCATGTCTACTACCTTAATTTTGGGTGTTTTTGTAAATCATAGAAAAAAAAGAGGTGAATTTGAGAGTAGGGAGATGAGGTTGATAGGGCAAGCTGAAGCAGCTCCCAATCCCATGTATTTTGCAGAAATGATATCTACTTGGGCATATAGGTTTGTATATGAACTCTACAAAATACCTTATTATAAGTGAAAAATCTACTGGTCAGTTGTTTCTTTTGATGATTGTGCATTGTTTACTTGATTATTTAGTGATCTAATTGTAACGACCCGAATGCTCTCCTAGCTATTTCGCGATTGTTCGGTACTTAGACGTCCCTTGCACCCTCAGTTATTTCGCGATCGTTCGGCACTTAGACGTCCCTTGTTCGGCACTTAGACATCCCGACATCCCTTGCACCAACGTGCTTGTCTAAGTCAGCCAATAACACTCAATAACACTAAGAGATGCTTGTCTAATTAGCCAATTAACACCTGTAAGAGAAAGTACCAAAAGATGACAGCAAGTAAATAACTTTGAAAAGAAGCTTTTATTATGTTAAAGTGAGATTATAAGTTTTTAAATGGTTTGGGCAAATGAGCAATCAATGATTAAGATTGACTCTATAGAGAATTCTACAAATTCTTGAAAATTTATGGAGAACTCCTTAATGCTCTAGAATTCTCTAAGAAATGCGAAATCTAGAAGCATTCTTGAGTTAGACAAATTTGGGTCTTGAGCTGAACAAATTTAGGCCAAATTTGGACCTCAAAGTTGCTGGATCCAACATTAAGGTGCGGGATGCAACATAATTCTCTTTTAATGAACAATGTTGAAAAGCCATCAAATTGAAACTTTGTTATAATACCTGGTATCCTGGCATTTATCAAGCAACAAATTTGTAAGTACATTAATGTTTTTATTTATTTATGAAAATGGTAAACTCTTATTAATTAGGCAACCCGACCCAACCAATTGCACCTAACAAAGAAATTGATGACTGAACTAAAACATGAGGCATCTGATTCGCAAAATAACTAACAAAGCAAAAAGAAACAACCTCAAAAAGCTCACAAGAATCCTGAGAAGTAGTAACCTTAGAGATGATCCGGCGAGGCTGGACTTCAGTGGTGACTAAGCGTTTGAGGTGATGAGCTCTTCTTGTGACTTGGAGTTCACTTGTGGTGTCCGTATGCGAAGGAGGGGTGAGAAGCTCTCTAGAGCGACCAAGTGTTCGAGGCGAAGAGATTTCTGTATGGGCTCTAGGGCGACTTAAGTGTTCGAGTGAAGAGTTTTTCTTGTGACTTAATATTTGCTAAATTAACCTTTATTCAATTAGTTTCCAAAGCTGAATTAACAAAAAAGCAAAAAAAATCCAGTTCATAAATGCAACAAGAACAGTTTATGTAAACCTCACAATGTATAGAATCAAAACATATATGGTGCATCTATAGATTCTACACAGTTAGCACCTTGAGATCCATTTTGGTAGGAAAAAAAAAATCAAGAAAAGAAGAAGTAGAAACCAAAAGAGTTTATACAAAAACCAAAATTACACAAACTAAACAGAAGTTGAGAGGGAAAAAAAAAATCCAAAAACACAGCCCCACTTCACACCAATGTGTTGTCCTTAGAATCTGTTTCCAATTTCAGCTGAAAAATGCATGTTCTTGTAGAATCTTTCTTATCTTGGGAAGAAACTAAAGCTGCCATGGAATTCACTTTGCAATACTCACCATTTCTTCTCTTGTGATTATCTCCATACACCCACTTCTCTTCATCTCTCTTACTCTCCAGAGACCCATCTGAGGTTAGAATCAAAAGTTTCCTCCAGTTGCACCAGATTCTCACCATGATGTAAAGCAGCACCAAGCATATCACTGTGGATGTAAAGACAATGGCAACTATGATACCTGCAGCTGCAGTTTTTGACAGCCACTTTCTCTGCTGATCCACTGATTTTGAGCATGATACTAATGGTAAGCCACAGAGGTTGTCATTACCCAAGAAGGAGCTGAGTGGGAATCCTGAAAAGGTTGATGGAATTTGACCTTGCAGATTGTTATTTGATAAGTTCAGATTGTGGAGGCTGGTCAGCTTTCCAAGTGAGGCAGAGACTTGGCCCTCAAGTTGGTTGGAAGAGAGGTTCAATCTTTCTAGTTTCATGAGGTTTCCTAGAGAAGATGGTATCTCACCAGAGAACTGGTTCTTGCTTAGATCCAAGATCACTTGTAGCTCAGTGAGCTTTCCCAGCTCAGATGGAATCGAACCTGTCAACGAGTTCTCCGAGAGCCTCAGCTCAAACAGCTTCTTGCACTGCTGGATTGTTGTGGGAATGGAGCCTGAGAGGTTGTTTCTTTGCATGTTGAGAACATTGAGAGAACCAAGGTTTCCAATCTCTTGTGTGATTTGACCAGACAGGTTGTTGCTGTAGAGTGAAAGCTTGAGGAGTCTTGAACAGTTCCCTAGCTCAGCAGGTACTGATCCATGGAAGGTGTTGGATGAGAGATCTAGCTCACCTAGCTCTTGTAAGGTTCCTAGCCATGGAGGCATGGTTCCTGTCAACTGGTTGTTGTTCAACAGGAGGTGCTCTAGCTTCTTGCAGCTTGAAAGAGGAGGAGCTAATTCCCCTGTCAGATTGTTGAATGACAAGTCAAGAAAGTTGATCTCTGTGAGTTGGCCTAATTCGGAGGGAATGTCGCCGGTGAGATGATTGTGGGCAAGGCGAAGACGGGTAAGGTTTCTTGAGGCTGCTAGTCCGGGAGGAATGGGGCCGGAGAATGTATTGTTTGTCAAGTCCAAGAGAGTAAGAGAATTGGCACCAGAGAGGGGAGAGATAGTTCCACTGAACTTGTTGTGAGAGAAGTTTATGATCTTGAGGTTCTTGAAAAGGGAGAGAGATTTGGGAAGAGGACCTTCAAGAGAGTTGTTGTAGAGAGAAATGGTGCTGAGTTCTGAAAGGTACCTGAAAGTGGGAGGCAATGGTCCTGAGAGCTTGTTATCAGCCAAGGCCAAGGACTGAAGCTTCTTGCAGTACCCCAAGCTTGGAGTGATTGGACCTGACAGATCATTCTGCCTCAGTTGGAGAAACACTAGGTTCTCGAGCTTCCCTATCGTTGAGGGAATCATCCCCGTAAAATGGTTCCCGAAGAAGTCGATTGCTGTCAAGCTTGTGCAGTTTGTCAGCTCCCTCGGTATGCTTCCTGACATCTGGTTATCATAGAGGTATATTTCAGATAACCTCTTCAGGTTTCCAATTTCAGCAGGAAGTCTACCAGTGAGCATGTTGTCGAACACGTAAAAACTTTCCAAGTTAGTCATGTTACCAAGCTGAGGTGGGAGAGAGCCAGTGAAGCTGTTGTTGTTGAGCAAAAGATCAGTGAGGTTCTCAAGCTTGTCTAGGCTTGATGGTAGCTTCCCTCCAAAGTTGTTATCAGAAAGGTCCAGTTGTCTGAGAGAGGAACATTTCAGGATCTCCAAAGGGAACTCTCCTGACAGCTTATTCTGAGAGAGAAAAAGCTGTTGCAATCTTGAATCTGTGAAGCAGAAGTTGGTTGGGATGGTACCTGTCAAAGCATTACCAGACAGAACCAAGGCTTCTAGGTTCTTTAACTGAGTGTTCACAAGGTTGATGGTTCCAGAGAGGTGATTATATGACAAGTCTAGCTTCACAAGCTGAACCAGCTGGTTAAGCTCTGAAGGGATGCTTCCACTCAATCTGTTCCCAACCAAATTCATGTAGTTGATATTGGAAAGATGGCCCAACTCTGCAGGAACAAACCCAGAAAGGCTGTTGTTGGCCAAGTTGAGAATGCTCAGTGACTTGAGCAATCCCATTGAAGCAGGTATGTTTCCCTCAAGCTTGTTGTTTGATGCTGCAAAGATTTCAAGTTCTTGACAGTCACCAATCTCTTCTGGAATCGATCCGATGAGACTGTTGTTCTGCAGGTCAAGAGTTAGTAGATGCTTCAGATTGCCAATCTCAGCTGGAATGGCTCCATTCAGTTGGCAATAGGAAACAGCCAGTAGTGTCAAATCACTCAAGTTGCCAATACTTGGTGTGATTTCACCTGATAACAAGTTGTCACCAATTCTAAGAACTTGCAGCTTCTTCAAAAGACCTATCTCTGCAGGAATCTGACCAGACAGGTAATTTGAATACAGGAGAAGTTTCCTTAGATTCTGAAGCTGTCCAATGGCTGGAGGAATGGAGCCAGTGAGAGAGTTTGAAGACAAATCCAGAGTTTCAAGCGAAACAAGGTTCCCGATTTCTTTTGAGATTGAACCCGAAAGACCAAAGTCAGTCAGGTTCAAACTCAAAATACGGGTTTGATCCTCAGAACATGACACTCCTCTCCAGCTGCATATGTTGGTTTGTAAGGACCAGTCATCAAGAACACCAGCAGAATCAACCAGTTCTGATTTTATTCTCAGAAGCCGGTCGGAATCTGCTGAAGTATCTCCAAGAATGACAACAAGAACAGCATTGAATATGACAAACAGCATAATCCAAGACATCTGAATGCCACCCATCCTCAGAATGCACAATCGAGATTAATAACGAATCCTGGTGTCGTAAACCCTATCATGAAGAGTCAGTGTCACCTTCATGAAAGCTTGATTCCATCAGAAAAGAAGGCAAGAACAAGAAAAGGAAGAGCAAGCTATAAAGATTCAGCTAAAGAAAATGGAACAGAAAACAAGGAGAGAATATGAAAGGTATAGAAGCTGAAAGTAGCATGGGATGATGGATGATTGGCTCTTAAATACTCCTAGTGAAGTAGGTTTAAACCAGTTCTTATAAAAGTTGAAACCAATTTAATACCAAGTATAATTATTCTTTAACCACCACAAATTATCTTAAGAGACTAGCCATATCTTTAGCCTTTTTCAGTTTCTGCTCAAAGCAATGTTGTTTTTTTCTGCTTTCTCCTCAATGCAATTATAGAATTTAGTAGCATGTTTTAGTAGCTTGTGAGATGGGTAAGTGTATGGAGATAAGATGGTATGATGGGTACATATTGCTAAAAGCAAGGAAAAAAAAAAAAAAGGTTATGGGAGAGACCCACTTGTGCTTTCAAGAAGTGGGGCTCTGTCTAGGCTCTACTTTGGTGTTCAGTTTAGGTTGGGCTCTGAAAATTATACACTAAATCCCTCATCATGCTGAGAAATAGCAAGAATCCATTTCCAAAAGATTAAGCTTGACTTTCAAAACAGATTTTCCAACCATAACTTCTGACAATTGTCAACTATATAGGTATAAACCCAATAAGATATTGAAAGTGTAGGATGGTCATGAAACAGTGAAAGATTCATGCATCTTATTGAATACTTGATGCAGCTCAATCAGCCATTTGCAAGATACAAACAATAAACCCAAGAGACAGATAATCTTAACAAGAGCAAAATATCAGTAAATACTTATCATTTTAAATACTATTTTTAAAAAGAAAAGAAAATGAAATCTCCTCATCTCCATCAACCTAAACCATACCTAATACCAATTTAATTACCAGAAGAAAACAGGAGAAAGTAGAGACCAAAACCACCACACTACAAAAATTCTTAGTATAGCAACTTTCTTATAAATAATATTGACACCCATAACAAGGGCCAATGCCATGTGAACTTTTGGTGTAACACATTAAAAAGATGCTTCATTGGCTGAATTGGGTTTAATAAAATTTCACCCACAGAAACAGATAATAAAAGTATTGCCTCAGAATAATTTTTGAATATTCCTACCAATATAACCCCAAATATAACAGGACAAAAGAGTGCACATCACAACTTGGTTATTTCATTTTAGCTGATAAAAACATGTATTCACTTTGCTTTCCAATGGTGCTATCACATACTTCACCTATGCTTGGTTTCTCATGATTTAACCAGAGACAACTAATATATTCCAAAGAAGGCCTAACCATGGAAATAAAATTGCAGACAAGGAAACATAGTGGCTTACCTGGACCATATGTTACCAGAGTGCTCATTTACCTTTAAACCAAGTGATTCGGCATAAAAAATTGGTCACCTCCCGTCTAATGGATAGGTGACGCGTGGCATGACGAGTCAAGGTCAGAAGTCAAAGTGGGAGCGAAAGTGGGTCTCCAGCAC
>JAYMTE010002031.1:0-11969 GCA_036897545.1 Pelargonium fulgidum
TGATAGACCTTTTGAAGTTGAAGTTACCAAACAAGCACTAACATGTACATGACAACTGGTAGGACACGATAGGTGGCCGTTGCATGAGAGTAGGCCCCTTGGTTGCGTTGCGACCTAGGCGAGCACACAAGTCTTTCGATGTTTCGAGGTCATCCCAAACTTAGTTACAAGATTTAGTTCCCTCAGCCCGTGCGTAGGCCATGGTCATCCAGTCGGTCATACTCATTACAATAATGTTCAAACTTTTTCAAATCTACTACAATCAGATTAAGTCAGATGGTTTACGCTTCTCATGTATTTTTATGAACGACTAACGGCGGTTTAAAACCGGATTTACTTGCAATAAACAAGTCTTTGCTTAGTCATCTTAGTCATTTGAGAATGACCAAAATTTCAAAACAAACACAACCCTTGCCATCAACACTCATACAATGAGGACAGAGATGCTAAGAACATCAATTACAACAAACATTGAAAACTTCATTAAAAAAACACTCAATTTTCAGTTCTCACACACTCACTTGATGCTTAACCTTGCATCACAACGACCTCGCACCAAGTTGGCCTCGAGGTGATATTAGTAACCCAAGCACGGACCTTGGGTCTCGACACGAAAAGCTTCTTCATTTCTGTGCCCGTCAAGAGTTTGAGATTCGGGAGGTGGTGCAGATCCGCCAAGGTAATGCAGTCTGAGGCCAGGTACTTGGATTTAGACAACCGTTTCTCATACACATCAAGAACAGCTTGGCGTCAAATTCCTCCACCACGGCCTTGTCTGTAGTCAAGCCAAACATGGGCTTGTAGACAATCTCCCAGCTGAGCTCCGAAGCCCCCAGCTAGAACTGGTGAACCTCCCCCTTCCATCCACAGGGGCGTGATGGTCATTTTCTGGGGAGGGTTGAGAAACTGGGTCAATAAAGAACAGTTTGGTCTTTTTGCAGCTCAAGTTAATGCAGTTATAACAGAATGGGTGTAAAAATGCTCATAGGGGTCGGATTCTTGTTAATATGATTCAGGATATACATTTGATTTAAGTGACAAGTTCGGGGCAACTGCAATTAACCCTTGCTAAAATTAGCAATGCTACATTGTTAATCACTTTCTTTTCTCTGCTCTTTCTCATCGATTCCCAGTAAAATCTATGCTCTTATACAGGGGATAATTACACCATACTATGAATCACATTTTTACATATAAAACAGATATTTTGTTCAAGAATTTGATTTTTTGGATGCCCGTGAAAAGCTCGAGCTCAAGCTCCAGATCGCATGTGTACATTACATGCTCATGGCTCTTGATGAAACCTCCAATTCACCCTCCCCCGACAACTCCCCTTCAGTTGCGTCATTTTCCTGAATGCATTAACAGTAAGACAACAGTAGATTACTTTGAATGTCAGCATCACAATTCGTCAAATCTAAAATTATCAGCCACAAATCCAACAAGACGAATGAAATTAGCCTACTTTATAGGAGCGCACGTCGGATGATTGTTTGGAGGCTAAAAACTTAATAGTTAATTCATATGGACTGACAAGGGCATGAACAACTTCACATAGGATCTTACCGCTAAATCTTTCATCTTGGTTTCAGGTAGGAACCGCTCTAACGCACCATCTCCCCGAAGAATTTTTCCTCCACACCCAGGGGCATCTACTGAACCCACTGACTCCTCGTCAACCACAACAGCATCTACTTTATCATCTCCTGTCTTAACATCTGGAATCTGAAACATAACAAATCCATCAATATTGAAATCTATATGAAACTACAAGAGTTAGTGAGTCAGATACTTGAGATACTCATCACTCATGCACACCAGGCTAGCACTCATATCTACTCAATTCAGAAAGTGCGAAATCTTAAACATTGTTACTAAAACATGATTAGTTATGATTGATGGTCCTTTTGCCTTCAAGCAAACACTAAATGCAGTAACAAATACTGAAATATATGTTTCATATCATTTATAAATAAAAAGAGAACAGTTCCCAGATCTGAGATATAGCACTCATGTCCTAAGACTTTGGCCCGTGCAGGAATTAGATCTTTTATGGAAGCCATCATTCATTTAGATTAGGTCCTTGCATACCTCATACATGGCTTCAGTTAAAATGCTTTCTAATATGGCTCTCAAACCTCTGGCACCTGTATTCTTGGCCATAGCCTTCTTAGCAATAAGTCTAAGCGCTTTCTCAGTATAATGTAGTTTGACCTGAAATCAGATAAAAGGTTGGATGATTGCCTCCAGCAGTCTATATTAAGGTTAATTCAACACTCAGAGCTCAGAGAGAGAACTTTGTAGACAAAATGCTTACATTGTTCATGCTAAACAATTTCTTGTATTGCTTACCAAGAGCATTATTTGGTTCACTGAGAACCTGTACAAATAAAAATGAGAATTAATTCTATTAGTGACTGAAACATAAAAAATAAATAAAATAAAATAAAAATTATTAATTTTAGAACAATGTTAACTTTCATATCAACTTTAGCCAGCTCCATAAAACTAGCCATATCAATTTCAGAACAGCATTACCTGAACAAGTTGGTCCTCAGTCAGAGCTGACAAGCAAACAAGAATAGGAAACCGTCCAATAAACTCTGGTATGAGACCGTAAGCAATAAGATCAGCACTTTCAACCTGAAAAAAATGAATCAAATAAAATAAAATTATCGAGCAAATACTTGAAGGAGGATTTTGATATTAAATTTTGGCTTTTGAGGCTTGAAGTGGGCAGCTTAGCAAATATTACACATCAATTGCTGCCAGGATATCCAGAACAGATAGTGTATTTATGGAAAGAGAAATCTAAAATTTCCGTTCAACAAATTTTTAAGATCTTCAATCTCACCGATTGAAGTAAAGAGGATGTCACCACAGCATTGATTACTCCACTTTTCATGCTAGCACGAACAGGTGCTCCAAAACCAATAGAAGAATCTTGCCGCCTGGCAATCAATTATTTCACAGTTTGAGCAGCAGCTCTGGACAGAACAGGACATAATAACTAAAGCAAATAGGGCTATTCATGTAAAGTTTTACCTCTCTGAAATAGTTTTCTCAAGATCAATAAATGCTCCACCACATATAAAAAGAATGTCTTTTGTATCTATCTGCAGATTGTGCAAATGAATCAGGATGGTTCAGCAAAATAACAGTTCACTTGAATCTATTAAAATAAGTAAATACACAAATAATGCATAGCATGTAAATCTTTGTGTTTCCCAGAAGTTTTTACAAGCTTCCACCAGGAACTGAAATTATCTTCATTCTCTATAGCCTTTTCAAATGCTACTAAAAGAATTAATATATACATAGAAATCTTGAAATCATCAACAGACTCGTACACAACATAAATTGGTCATAAATTTGAAAGTTGCAATGAAATTGAAATGTTGCTTAAAATAAGTACTGAAAATAGAGTGTGTCATGAACAAGAAAACAAAAACAATAGAAGCAATTAGCATATATTAAAAATATACTGAATTCACTATTTTTTTTTTTTTCTTTCATCAACTTTTTAGGTGAGGGAAATTCATTGAAAAATAAGTGCAAGTATACAGGTTCAATGAACACACAAGAACTGTGGAGAAGGTGCATTAAAGCCATTTACCAAACAACTCCAGATAGGAGGAATAAAAGGCGTTAAACCAAATGCTTGTGTTTGGTGACCCACTGGAACACAGCAAAATGTAACTTCAAAGACAGATGAGAGCCTATGATGATTAGGACGGAGCAAAAAATAACTGAAACTAACAAATTGAACCAAACTGATACTATTGGTAATTCATTCATAACTAACTTCTCTAAAAGGAAAAAGATACTTGTTTTGGGACAAAAATGCCGACTGGACACTTATTTAGGGACGGAGGGAGTATATGATTCGGATGATTTAGTTATAAATGATTTATATTTAAACACACAAATTAAACTTCTTACGGTTCAGTTCAGTTTTAACCAAATTGATTAAAAATTAAGGAGAAATTAGTGTTGTATATTTCATCTTCTATCCCCATGCACATAACTTGTAACAAATTAAAGGGATACTAACTTATTATTATAGAGGTGCTATTGGTAATTCATTCATAACTAACTTCTCCAAAAGGAAACAAGACACTTATTTTAGGATAAAAATGTCGGTGAAACATGACACTTATTTCGGGACGGAGGAAGTGTATGTTTTGGATGATTTAGTTATCAATGATTTATATATAAATACAAAAATTAAACTTCTTACGGTTCAGTTCAGTTTTAACCGAATTGATTATACTATTAACAAAACTGATCAGTTTTTCAAAAAATTCAATCTCAGTTTGGTCGGTTTTATTATTCAAAATAAATTGGTTCGTTTAAATTTATACCAATTTAGCGATTAACAGACCAATCCCACCCCTACCAATGATACAAAAATATGTTTTGGACCTTTTGGTGTATCAAATACAATTACCAATCCGAATGTCAATTAAAATTGGGCAAGAATAGCTGAAACTACTTGTATATTTCGGAGAACAGCACCCGCAATTGAAGTTCTAACAAGGAAAAAAAAAAAAACCAGTATGCTATGTGGCTTAGTGACTTTCACGTAACTGATACTCTACATTCAAGCAAACTCGGCAATTAAATGCAGTGAATTTCAGACCACTAAACCTATGGTAGAAGCTCAAAAAACAGAGTAAAAATAAAGGAGCACAATGCATTATAATTGTGAATGGATAATTAAAATTCAACTAGGGAAATAGGCTATACATACCTGAATGTTATCTCCCCGAGGATGCTTCCTCGCCCCCTTTTCTGGGACATTCACTATCTGACAAGATAAAAACATTCTACTTTCAGTTAGCAGCGGAGGACAATGTGTGGTCGCAAATAATAGGATATGAACAGTTGTCACTGCCTAAGTATGACATTATAACTGTAGGATTTTTACAATTTATATTGTTGAACTTGATGGAGTTCAATCAAGTCATTGGGATTCTACAACACAACCTTATTAATTAGGTTTGGCTTTTACCCTCACATTTAACTTAACTTCGTCTCCCGTTCGATGTTGGACAACAACTATTTTATCTCGAACACCCCCCTTTACATGGCAATTCACCACATGCACCGCTAATTACCAACTAGTTGGATTGTTGACTCCTAACTTGTCTCTAAGAGTAAGCTGTTGTGCTTTCGAACTGCTATTCCAGCTAATCTCCTAAACAAATACACACAGTAATGTGACTTTCCTAAACATATACCATTTGTACCCTTTTACTAATACCTAGAAACCACTAACTCCAATAGACAATAAGTTTTACGTCCAAATTTAATTAATTTATTACTATCTGTGGTATATGTTTCCAGCATAACTTTTATGACCAACTTTAATTTATCCTCTTCTTGATCCACACTTAATTGTTTCTCTCAACAAAGATATCTAATCTTCAGTTTCAAGCCTACAAATTAACCGTGTCAATAACGCTAGAACCCATAACTAGATTCATGTAATCCAGAAACATGCAATGACTTCCTGTTCTTCTACATAAAGCATAACCAGAATTTCAAATTGGGATTTCACTACTATATTTTCTCTCACAATGGCCTTGAATGTTAAATATCACCGAAAACACCACGTGAGATAAAAAAATGCAATCATTTTGAGAAGCCTAAAGGGAGGAAAATGGCATAATATGTGTGCTTGCATATGATTAACAAAGACTGGAAAATGATTGTGGTGATTGACCAAAACCAGCACTCTCCTCAATATTTCGTACAGATATGTCATTTTAGAAAGAGTAAATAAGGTAAATCAAATGTATAAGCAATGCACTCACAGTTCCTTCTAGCATTTTCAACAAAGCCTGTTGAACCCCCTCTCCAGAGACATCTCTGCCTACATTTAAGCTCTCAGCCTGCAAAAAGGCCTCAGCATTGATATTTGGGTATACAAATGCCTTACAAGTAGAATGGCCAACAACTTAAGAAAATCTTAAAACCTTCTTTGTTATCTTATCAACTTCATCAATGTAAACTATCCCTTGTTGAGCTGCTTGCACATTGAATTCAGCAGCCTGGTTACAAATAGAGAAATAAATAAGTTGACTGATAGGCAAGTGCTAGCAGGAAACTGAAAGACGCTGGAAAATTATAAACTAGAAAGCAAAGAGAATAGGGGATTATATTCAGAAATCAAATAAATAGAAGGGACAGCCCGATGCACACCGCTCCCAACACTGGAGTCTGGAGAGGGTTATTTATATTATTCTTACCCTCGGCAAAGCAAGGAGGTTGTTTCCCTTACTTGAACCCGTGACAAAATTACATCACGTAACCCTTGAACCTCTTTTCTATAGCCACAAACAATCATGGATACAAACAAAAGGCTACTCAAGAACACATAAGTATATCATTCTCATACGAGCAAGAATAAATGAACTGATTTCCCACCACAACAGTCTGCTGTGAGACTTTATCAGGCAAGGCAGGCATCCAAAATGCTGAAAGTTTGACAGCAAGTAACATTCTAATTTATCAGTACATATTGAAATACACCTATAACAAAAATCCTTTGTTAAATGGGAAAATGGGATCAGATTATCTGATTATACTGATAGGATCAGCTGTTTTCTATCAAGATATTCTTGAATGCACTCAGTTCCTTCATGGAGGCAACTGTTTTTAATCAGAACTATCATTTAATAAATGCAGAATAGTCACTGATTGCATGTCAAACACAATATAAGGAGGTAAATCTACCAGATAATCAAAGCAAATTTCAAGGACACCTACATGTAATACCAACCACTGGTTCATATAAGCTGCTAATTCAGTGAATGCACATCTATAATCAGTTTTACTAGTAAGGAGTAAATCCATTAACTAGAAAAGATATATACTCTCTTTTTTTCTAGGGAATAGCATGGTTGTTATTTATTAAAGGCCGGGTGAAATGCAGAAAGTTACGGCAGAACTTCAAGAAAGGATATATGTTATAACACCAGTGAAAATCACAACTCAGTTGTGGGGGAGGAAAAGGGGATGACAGATGGAGTAAAGGCGAAAACCTAGAGGAAGAAGAGATTTCTATATCACCAACATAAATACTAATTACAGAAGAATGAATAAAGAAACAAACAAACACTTAGTAGGGCAAGTGGTTAATTCCACTTGGTCCCTCGAGGTCTCAAGTTTGAGTTCGATGTTTGTACACTTGCTGATAAATAAAAAATACAAAAAGTAGTGTACAATTTGGACCGCTTAAAAATATTTCTAGTGAGCGCCGAAACAATCCTAACCGGTAGGAAAATAACACATGTTTTCTATACACAAACTTTTATCAAATGTACAAATAAACCCTTTTTATCAAACTTTGAACAAATAAGTATATGAACTACCAATTTTATACAATGAGTCCTGAACACTAACGGTGTTATTATTTTTTTAAGATATGGTTACGAGGCATTCTAGTCAGCAATTTTAGCTGACATGAAGAGCAACATGTCAAAGTTTGATGTTGTGTCTATGGACAATGCATTGACTGTCTTTGATAAAGCGTTAACCGCGCTGACTCTCTTTATCCATCATTGACCGGCAATTTTTTTGCTTCTAAAATCATGTTTCCAGCTCCAAATTATATATACATATAAATATTATTGCCGAATGACTACAACGTGGAGTAAGAACCATAGATGGTTCCCATGCTCTTTATTGTGGCTGTTGTTAACAATCAAGGAGAAAGTCTTCCAAAATACATTGTAGTGCAGTCATATAGCGTTATTATATGTATTAGATGGAACTGGAAACATGATTTTAGAAGGAAACAATTCACCATTCAACGCTAGTCATAGGTAGTCAACACCGATCAACACTTGGTAGAAAGCAACTTCAAAAAACTAACGTCACTCTCCTCCAAAGCTAAAAATGCTGACTACAGTGACACATAGGCATATATTAATGGAAAATTTAAACACATGTAGTGTTCAAGGCCTAAGTATACAAAATTGATAGTTCATATACCTATTTGAACAAAACTTGACAAAGTAGACATATTTGTAATTTTGCTGAAAGGTCGTGTATGAAAAATAGTCATGTCCCAAAAACAAAAACGAAAAAAGAAAGAAATTTGACACGGTGCCTAATTCAACTAGAAGTCAATCCACAAGTATGGAAATTGTTAACAGGAAAAACTGAAGAAAAAAATAGCACAACTAAGATCTTAAGTCTGATAAATATTAGTCTAGAGGTGCAATATTCCTTAGAGATGCCCTTTGCCAGGTAATTTCACTCTCAATGACTTTGAAATACTAATAAATAGTCCTTATCTGGACAATATTGTGGATGAAAGGTTTAAGACATTTTGAACCATTTATGCCTTTATAAAATTTTGCTTTGCTAACTAGTACTAATATAATTGCAAAAGCAATCTGCAATTTACAAATCAAAGGCTAGGGTTTTCCTCTTGGTACCACTTTAAAATCCATGGAATAACATCTTGTACGCCATCTAATATTACCAATACCAAACAGAACTCCTCTAAAATCCATGGAATCACACTTTGTAGGCTATCCAACAACACCAATAGCAAATATACTACTGCACGCTTGTTATATCAAACTACCATGTGGTCCCCTTCAGTAACAAGTTGTTCAGGTGCAGAGTGCTTATAGAATCCCAAAAACTGTGGACATCTGAATATAAAAGCACCTCTATATGTCATAATGAAGAAAACAAAGAACTACTGCACTCTTGTTATAAACAAACTACTACGAGCTCCCTTCAGAAACAAAACATGTTCAGGTGCAGAATGCTTAAAGCATTTCAAAGGACATCTGAACGTCAACGGAGAACTAAGGATATTGAAACAAAGAAAAAAAAGAAAAAAAAATCTAGACTTAAGTGGAGAAAAAGAACTTCAGAGGACATAAAATACTCCCTCATCCCAAAATGAGTCTCCACATATCATTTTGTTCAAAAATTAAGGATAATTTTGTTAGCGCCAACTTTGCCTCATTTTCCCACACATTACTTTGTTGTAAGAAATTCATGTGATTATAGCTTTGTTGATGATTAGTACATTATTAACATGCTAAGTAAAAAAGAAAACTCATTTCGAGGCAAAATTTAGAGAAAGTGACCACTCTCTTTGAGACGGAGGAAGTATCAATTTACAACAATGCAAACAATATAAAGGTAAACACTATTCTGGTGCAGCTTAAAATTTGCATATCAAGACTTAAGTCCATCGTGCTGTGCCCAATTCAAACTTCTCCTGTTATCTAGCTAGGAAGCTTCTTCCAGCTAAATAGAAGTAAATTAAGTAGAAGGCAATTAAATTCCGTATTATCTCTAAATAAAAAGAGAAAATTTCTATCAGCTTACAACAGCATACACTGATAGAGTATACGTAAGAGTCACTTATATCTAATTCCAGAAATAAGGACATGAAGCTTAAAGATTCACTATGAAGTTTCAAGTTTGAATAGATTTTGCCATGTGTATAAGCTCCCAAAAAAAAAATGTTAAAAGTACAGTGTGGTAGTATGCAACTATAATATTATACCATTAAATTAATTGGAATAACTGGTTGTCACTAATTTATTAGATAAAAAGACTGAACAGAATGACACAAGGAAACATAGTTAACCTATAATCCTCAGAATTTATTGCACTTTTTTGTCCTTTTTTACCTTTCCTTCCACCAAAAGGGTCAAAACTCATCTCTATGTACAGATATAGAAGCGCCATCAGTGGTAAGCTATGTTGTTAATGATCCATCCTTTAACTTTAAGCAGAAATAAAGAAAATTCAAAACATAAAAATAAATAATAAAAAGAATAGACATTCCAGCTCAAACACGAAAAATAAAACTATTTTCATACATCATGCAATACCCACTGAACAGTCATAAAACATTCGCACATGATGGCAATATAACTCCAAACAAGTAGAAATATAAATGACTAGTCGGAAAATATAAATATACAAGAAAAAAACATACCATGAGTAGTTTATACAATATTGACTCAACATCTTCTCCAACGTAGCCAGCCTGCAAGAAACAACTACCTCTCTTAGACTAGCAGTAAACCATGTATAGAATTTGCAGCCAACAGAAATGCAATCCACACAAATAAGTCTTGAGAACTGCTTTAATCACTATACGAGCAATGTTTGTCTTTGTCATCTAAAATACTTGCATTTAACTATTTATGTCAGAGACATTAAATCAGTCAAGACCAATGATGCTAAATGCTCAACAATATGAATACAAAATCCATACAGATATACAGAACTCCAAGTTAAAGACTAAAGTTAGCACCTAGGTATTCCCTGATTTTCCAAGCTATGATGTGGCATTATTTTCATTCAAGTGATGAATGTGATATATTAACCATAACTGGGCTTACCTGTGTTAAAGTTGTCGCATCAGCAATTACAAACGGCACATTCACAAAACGTGCTAATGTTTTTGCAAGTAAGGTCTTTCCTGGTTCACAATAAATAAGTTAGAAGGGAGTCTGAAACTAAAAGGTTTACAGCAAGCTAATAATTGAAGGCTCAGATTTCCACCACATGAAACAGAATATATAATATAATCACAACATGGACATCACACCTGAGCCTGTTGGACCCATCAAGAGTACATTGCTCTTTTCCAGCTCTACACTATCATCAACATCTATTACTTCTGAATTTTCTGATTCTGCTCCTGACCTAGTATTAAAATCCAGGACTTCAAATTTGATAGATGGATCCACTAAAAAAATGGAGAACTCTAAGAAAAAGCTAGAGACTCTTCTATCAGCAGCTTACAACATGTATTTGAATTCAAGGAACAAAGCAGAATCATGAATGCTGGTTCGAAAAGGGTGGGGAGCCAAAATTGACAAGAAAAAGGACATTTGAAACAAACCCTTTCTGTGCATGGTAAATCCTCTTGTAGTGATTGTAAACAGCCACAGAAAGTATCTGTACCATAATAAACACAAACAATATATAAATAAGTTTAGTAAAAAACTTGTAAACATAAACTCTCCCAATTTTACGTTTGTTAATTCGTGTTTTATGGAAGACTAAGGCAACACGGATGTGGAAAGCAGAATAAACTTGAATACACATCAAAAGGTCCCTAATCAATATAACAAGGATTATTTAACTCAGGAATTGGATAATCATTTACCCAGTTCTGGCGTACTAAGCCTAAACACAATGAAGGATAAAAAATGGCTAGGTTGTTGCAGATTTATGAGTTTATGCGTGCAGGTTATATACAATTGCACCACTAAGTCAAGAATCTAATGAAGTGTGAAGTAATGCATTGATATGAGGCATTGAGAAAAATATGAAACCTTTTTTGCTCTGTCTTGGCCAATAACAAACTTGTCAAGCCCCTTGCAAATCTCCTTTGGTGTAGGCAAATCCTTACCCAAATTAGACCCACCCCAACCATTCCTCTCTCCACCTCTACCACCACCACCACCACCAGGCCTTGCCAACCTAGTCACATTAAGGCCAGGAGCAAAAGGCGGGCCGGGCGGAGTATGCACCGCCAAGCCATTAGCAGGGGGAGGAGGCCAATTCTCAGGAGGGTCACCATTAGAGGACTTGAGAGTCCTCTTGGGTGGTGAGACCCTATTAATATGTTTCCTATCGGAATCTCTGAGCTTATTGTTGTTGTTACCATTAGAAGGAGGAGCATTGAGCCTCCCAATCTCGATAAAGCTGCCCTGAAGAGGAGAGGTTTCAAAGGGTCGGAATTCGTAGGCGGTTTTACAATTAGGGCACAAATTGCGAGCTTGATGTCCCGACGATGGTTTGCGAGGCTCGTCGTCGATCGGTGAAGAAGGAGGAGGAATCGGAGGCGGTAAATTGGAGGGAAGATGGCGATTGGAGAAGACGAGATCCATGTGAGTGGAGCAGCGAGGACAGAAGGCTTCGGCCTTAATCTTGCGGATTTGGGTGAAATCGTCGGAGCCGGAGCCGGA